>JAEQBH010003418.1:0-132327 GCA_016808115.1 Tetrastigma voinierianum
CGAGACAAGATATAGGAGTCCTTCCAGGTTGGGTCAGCTTTCCATGTGTAGGATCTTTCAGTAGACAAAATCTTTTTAGAGACTAAATTAGCCCCGGGGCTTATAACTCAGGTTTGACCTTTTGGTCGTAGTACCTTCTGAGTCTTCCTTTAGATCTTATATCGTTTGAGGACACGTCAGCTTTTTCATCTGGGGAGGTCACAGGTTTAGGCCCGAAGAGCCCTGCCCGTTATAATTCCGCGCACCGATTCAATCGCCGGGTTAGTAAGATGCCAAACGATGTGGCGGGTGCTTTTGAAGGGCTGAGTGATGAGCGGAGATTTCACAATTGCTAACTTGCGTGGTGTAGTTACGTATGCCATAACACCTCGGAGTATTCTACCATTGCCTTTTAGACCTTCCAACTTAGTGCTTTAATCTGCTACAAGGGCCGATGGTAACCAGCATCCATGGTGGATGAGCTGGGGCGGGTAGTAGTTTGATCAGGCTCGTACGAAATCCTTGAACTTAGTTGTCGAATTGCTTCCATTGTCTTCACGACAGGGCTCTTGGGATCCCCAGAACGCACGCATATTATGGCCGCTAAACGCGGGATTCACGTACCTTTTGTTACGTGATAGTAGCGGGCTCGACTTACGCCCGTTTGGTGAGATAATCCCGCTGCTCGGCGATAAATTTGCGTTGCCATTTTTCAATGGAGGTCAAATATCCCAGCCCCCGCTCTCTTCACTGCCCGGGGGGCTGCCAAGCGGCGTCGGTGTAAGCTCGGATGGGAGGTGAGAGGAGATTTTGGCGTACTCCTTACAAACTTTGCATTTTGACTGGTTACGACTGCGTCTCTCTACGAGGCATTGTGGGCTGCTGTTAATAGTATCCCTGCCTCAAGACTTTTCTCGCCAATGCCCGAGCTCCAATGTGATTTCCATATACTCCTTCATGTACTTCCCTTAGCGTGATGACCTCTTCCTTCCTGCAATGCGCCGGGGATGAGGTGTAGAAAACTCTGCTTATAAAGGGCTCCTAGACGAATGGCTGAACCACGAGGACCTCGGCCCTAAGCTTAGATGCCTCCTTCGGTCGTTTGGCGGTGATCCTTCTGTTAAGTAGTCCCAGTCGGTCCATCCATTTCGACTCGAACTTGACCAGGAGACCTCTTAGTTGTTAGAGATCTGGAGGGCTGCAGAAAGGTGCGGCAACGTCATTACATTGTCTTCTTGGGGAGATTTGTTGATTTTGCTAAGGCATACCTTTCGCGGTCTACTCTTGGTATGTGTCTAATCTGGAACATACCACCAAACTTCTTAAGTAATTCACGTACCTTTTTGAGGTATAGGATCATTTTTGCCTCAAGCCGTGAGTCTTCTATTTGTTTCTTGTCGGTGGGGTCATTTGCGTACCTCCTGGTGATCGCTTCCGTGTTGAATGGGCGAGGTTAAGCCCGGTATGACGACCTCATACTCGACCCCTCGTTATTCATAGAGGCTTGGAACTGAATCTTGCTTGCATGGCCCCAATATCAATTCCATGCAGGAGGTCAAATTAGATCGTACCACTCCCTTAAGCATTGGCGTCCTAGTCGGACGGCCTCCAAATGGGAGGTTAAAGTGTGATTTAGATAACCCGACGAAGCTTTCTTAGGAGTGATTCATGAAAAGTGATCTGCTGGATATATATACCACCTATTACCGTTTTTGGTTTGTGTCGATGTCGAACTCGCTCGGCTCTATGGCCCCTTCATCCAGTCTTCGAGGAGTCTCTACAGTTTGTGTAGGACTGCTGCATTGGGTGTGTTGGGATTTGATGGTATGAGCTTGAAATAAAGGAGTGGGTTTTGAGCGGTGGTTACCAATGCGGGGATTAATTTCTCCGTCTTTGGATACCACCTCTCCTCTGCTCCTCTTAGAGCTTATGCAATAGTAATTTGGGTCTTTGCACTTTCGGTCTTTGTCTTTTTAATGTCGAAGGGATGACTTTGGTTGAGAAATGCAGAAGCGACCAGCGGTCTCTGATAAGGAGCTCTCTCTCGAGAGGACTTACGGAATGGAGGGAGAGCTCATCTGCGTTTTTATGACTGCGGGTGCTTCTTGCGGTGTATGCGTCCCCGATGGAAGGCTTTTTAGGACTGGAAGAAGGTTAACGCTTATAACCGGCGGCGCTTGGACACAGCGGCAGCCCGCGATCGCTGATTAGGCGTTGGACTGCTTTTAGCCAATAGCAGTGGTACAGCGGCATCATCGAGCACAACTTTAGCACTCTTATTTTGGGTTTGCCTCTCCTGTTGACTACTTTCATTGTGTTAACTGTGGGGCGGGAACATTTTGACCTTCTCCGACATTGACCAGCTGGATCTTGACTTCATCAGTGTTGGCAAATCTTGGGAGATCCTGGCCCACCTGAAACTTGGATGAAGAGGAGGAGGGGCTTTATTTTGGGTTTGGGTGGATTGGAGTTACTATTGTGTGGCAATCATATGCTTTTCATAGATGTCCTGTTGTTCTGGGGAACAGTCTTGACTGTTTATTTCCTGCGGTGAGTCTCTATATTTAGACCCAGGGCATTTTCTGGTACTCATATTCAAGCCAGATCACTTTTTGTGAAACAGATGGAACAAACCTTGGGTGTGGATCTTCATGCTGTGATCTTGAGTGCTGGCGGAAAGCGATAGGAAGCCCAAAGTTGTGAGCGGTGAGAAATCTGCTGCCGAAAGTCGATCAGGAGTGAAATATCTTCAGGGGCGCGTCTTTCAGTTGACGTGGTGAAATCGATCTGGTCGCTTCTTGTGTTCGGCGGCACTAGCGGCGGCGTGTTGGCAACCGATGGGGTATTCACTTCTCTGGCGGCACGCTACCGGAGGAGCTTCGCGACCTCCTCATTAATCTGTTTTTGTCTTCTGGTGAGCTTCTTCTTTTTGCTTAGTGGTTTGAAGGATGGATTGGCCCGTTTTAGTACAATGAGTGATGTATCGCAGGAATTGATCCCCCATTGTCCCTCCTGCTTCCATGTGAAAACATCCTTGCATTGTATTTAGTATGATGGAGGCTTAGGGGTCTCTCGCTGCAACCTTGGGCCGAGCGGGTGTTGCGGGTGATCGTCCACCGTATAGGCTCCGGCTCTTTCGAGGGCTGGTCGGGTGTTTACCTTGTATGCCGCGTGTTGAGGTACCGTCCGCGTATAAAGATTATTGTGGCTTTACAACTGTTGATGCTAAGTAACACTCACGGCCCACTTGTGATCTCTCGAACCATTTCTCTCTTACTCATAGTTTGGCAGGTAAGAAACTTGATCACCATGTAATGATAAGTGGATCTCCTTTGGCGTTGAGAGGTATGTGCTGCGCCACGTTATATAGAGTTAAGGGCATCTACTATAGAGAATCTTACTGCTCGTTGTTTCAGCGGGGTCCCAGTGAGGAACTAATCGTATTTGACCAGTGCTTTCTTTCTCGGAATCCTCACGAGGTGGGTGCAGATTGGGTTCCAAGGCTTCTCCTTACGATGCCCGACATCAAGCCCGTCTGGCGAGAAGATGATGTCGGTTGAGCTTCCATTACCGACAGGACCCGGGTATGATTATTTTGTGTAGCCCTGTTTGCCGCCATGTCACCCCGAAGGGTGCGTCGTGAGGGTGTTGACACCCCTCGGTCGAATCAGGAAAGTTGTAGCGTGCTCGGTCGGTGACCGGCCGCTCATGCACCTCCATCACCCTCTCACGAGCGTTGCTACATGGGCGTAGGCCTTCTGGTGAGTGCGGACTCCCCACCTCCTGCAAATCCTCTTGAGATCACACTCGTTTCCCAGGGTGTTAGTGTTGGAGTTAGTTTTGTTCCCAGAGGCGATGGTGGTGTGCCCCGATTCTGTGTGGAGGCTATGAGGCGGAAGTGCCGTCGGATCGGTGTTCTATTTCCTTCACATTTGTGCTACAATGAGTTTTATTAGATGCGCGAGTGGTCCCTATATCTGGAACTCCGATCAGCGATTAATTGCAGTAGAGGTGATCGGAATCAGCGATATTGCCTGCCAGAATTCCTCCTCTGCCTGCAGTAGTGCCAGAAACTCTTTGCAATATAGTGGTCTGAGGTCGAACGCCACGGGGATGAGTTTTCTTCAGCCTAGGTAGTTTAAGTGAAGTCAAAAATGGTGAGATTTGGTTTGGATTTTGAGTGGTGATAAACGAGGGGTTGGTTGAGTAGTAGAATTTGAATAAATGTAGATGTCGCTTGGAAATGGAATTCGCCCGAGTGTTGAGTCAGCAGGTTTGGGATTCAGGCATTCAACGTATCCTTAGGTCTTTTCCTGTATGATTGGGGAGGATATTTTTATAATATTCATTTCGAGCCAGCTCTTCATTTAACTTGTTCAAACTAAACCTAAAATTATTTCTCTTCTATTAATAGCATTTATTGCACCAATGTTTAGCTTGATTAAAACCATCCTTCAGTTCTGTAACTTATGATCATAAATGACGGCAATTGGGCATCAATGGGATCTACTTGATGAAAGCATCCCACTTGAACCTTGAAGAGCACGCGTGTTGTGCTTTGAAGTACATCACGAGTGATTCAGAGCTGGCGTAGAGATCAGGAAAACGAGAAAAGGGAATAAATGCTTCGCGTATTGAAAAACATGAGAACCCAGTGTTTTTTACCTTCAAACATTCACCAGTGGCCCTCTTCTAGCAGGATTAAGGGGGATTTGCGCAGAACATCCCTTGATTTGTCATCATCAAAGGGTGTTTAGTGATGAGAAAATGGAAAAAGAAAGGAAAGAAAATAGAATCACGAAAGCAGGGTGAAGATTTCCCAAAATTTATTGTGATGATTAGGTATTTCTGAGGCAACCCGGCTCTCTAAGCTTATATCTGAAATCAGACGAGAAATTACAAGAATGACAAAACTATTATTACAAGAAAGGGTAGAAAGGGAAAAACAAAAGCGAGGTGGACTTTGGATAAAAAGCGAGGAAGCGAGAAGAAATTTGGCACACGGTGATTTTTCGCTATGATGGCGAAATTTGCTATCATGTGAGGAAATTTCGCCCATATGAAATTTTAAATATATATTGCGAAATTTCATATTGCAATTTAGCTATCATTGAAAATTTAACATCTATCTTGAAATTGCTAATTTTGTTCTTTGTAATGGCTACTATTCCATTGCTCACTGCTTCAGGTCACATCTGCATCCTCCGACACTTTATTTCTTCTATTTTCTGCTCTTCTTTTTCCTCTTAGTCTCTACAGTTCCGATGTTGAGTTTGACTCGCGAATTTTCATATTTAGGATGAAGCTCAACAATTTTGGCACTCCATTCATTTCATCACTTGCAAAATTTTCACCCAATCTGATGGTAGAATAGTAAGGACCTTGGCAAATACGGGTTAATTAGAATGATTAGTATACAAAAGCCCTCTCCAAACCTAATAAATAGAGTTCAAAAATAGCACTTTTTGAGGCACTAATCACCCCAACCTACACATTGCCATAGTCATAACGTAAGAAAGAAAAGAAAAGAAAGAGCATATAAAATGATAACAAAATAATGCTCACAAAATTATATGTCAAAAGGTTGTGAATAGTAATTCTAACCACTGAAGAAAAACATCAAAGCCTTGTCGATAATGAGTATCATGAGAGAATACGAATGCCATACAAAGGAATTAGTATTAAAAGAGCCTCCTTCTTGAGTATGAATCATGAATCAAAAGAAACTTCCACGAAATCTAAGTGTTTATTTGATGTGGCTCTCCAACGATAAGTGCTAAATGCGCACTCTTTGACCTAACACTACCACGACCTGGCATACTAACCAACTTAAATAGATGGGACCACCTCTTATTCCACGATTCTTTTGCGTTTGTAGGGTGCAATGCTGAGAATCGACCTCACCCAGAATCCGTATAGCGGGGATCTCTGGGTAGCTCCCAGCCAATTAAGGCTCGGGGCACCAAGTCATGGGATCTTCGACCACAAACTCTTTGGGTTTCTGAATCCGAATGATTTGAACTCATTTACCTACAACTTGCTAAGCTCCACCTATCACCGTGTAGCGAACACTAGAGTCTAAGCGACTCTGACCGATGAATGTTTGGGACCTGACTTCAAGACTTGTCTATACCCCTGGGCCAGTATGGGTTTTTCAAAGCATAAGCGTTACAATTTTCTTCTTTTCTTTTCTTTTTCTTTTTCCTTTTTATTTTTCTTTATTTTGGATGACATTGGCCTTCTTATAGGGGTCCTTATTTCATTAAAGGTGGTCAGCGAGGCTAGGGTAGGTTATTGCAAGTAAAGGAGGTTGTGGTTTTTCATTTATCGTTGAGCTATTATTACTCAGTGTGGTGTTAGCCTAAAAAATTAGAAGAAAAATATTAAGCAACAAAATTCAGCTAATCATCCAAAAACTCAATTAGGCATAGAACTACAAATCTAACATCAATAAATTGGATAAGAAGTTCAATTTTCAACTATGAGCTAAATGAAACACAAAAATTTTGTTACAAAATGGTCCAAATTTTGAAATACAAGATTTGTATGATATATGGAGTTCATAGAGAGAGACAGTGACCGAACATTGCTATAAAATGGAAGCATCAAGAAATGTGTAAAAGCATATAAATAAGGCCATGACCATTGCCTGTGAAGCGTCTAGTGAGGTGTCGAAATGGGACGCTCGGATTGAAAGTTGGGGAGGGAAGTGTTACCTTGATGAGATGTGATCGTTGTTGGATAGGAGACTTACATAAGCTTTCCAGCCAGCCTGTATTCACTCAGTTTGAGCTTCAAACAAACAAGTTAGGAGAAAAGAAGGAAAAATGACTTGATTGTTTTAAAATTACCTTCATGTAATTTCAAAATGTTATTTCTGGATATATTTGGATTCTATATAAACTTAATAGTACTAAAACGCCTAAAGCAGGAGTTAGGATGAAAAGTGAATGAGAAATCAGGTGGAAGGCAAATCAATGGGCCATAGCGAAAATTTGGTGAAATTTTCGCTATCATAGAAATTTTATTTTTATTTTTTGAAAATAAGGAATAAAATAAAAATAAAAATAATAAAGAATTGTAAAAACGATTTTTTTTTTTTGAGACACTTTTCACAATATTAAAATTAAAATAAAAATATATATATTTTAATAATAATTTTAAAGTGAATAAAAATAAGAAGGAAACTAAAACAAACGTTTTTTTAATAAAATAATAATAAAAATAAAATAAAATAAAAAATAAAAATAAAAACAGCATGCCTTTATTTTATGCTTTCATGTGGAAACCTCAGTACACATTTCATATATCATGGTGAATTAGATATGATAAGCGAGGGTTAATTAATACAACTAAAAATTTAGGTATGGAGTGTGAAAATTTTCTCCTGTTCACAACTTCCCATTTCTTCAATCCGAACTTCAAAGTTGCACACAAGTGCAAAAGTTATCTAGAAAATTAGAAAAATTGTAGAAAAACAAAAATTAATCTAAAAACATAAATTAACTAAAAATGAGAGAAAATCTAAGAAGAAAAATTGATAAAATCAAAATAAAATACGATAAAATAAAACAAAACAAGAAAAATTAAAACAAAAAGTGGGGGTGAGAGGAGCTTAGAAATCTGAGGTCAGGGTGCTCGAATCCGAGACGGCACGCTCAACCTTTGTGCCATACGATGTGAAGACATTTGCCATTGGCTTTTGATGTAGTGGCAAGGTGCAGCAGGCACTGGTCTTGAAGTTTTGCATGGCGCGGGACGATGATGGGGTGGCTTTTGTGTTGGGTGCTTGAGGGTTGGAGTTGGGATTGTGTTGATCTGAGTGAGAGCGGGATGGGTGAATTAGTAAGAGAGGCAGAGATAAATTTATTATTCTCCACAGTGTTCATTCAACGCTTCCCTCAGTTAACAGCAGAGTTACTTCCTTCTTCTCCCTTCATGGAGACAATGGCCTGATATCGAGTTCTAAAATTTCTAGACATGCTAATTGTGTGAACCACTCCTCCACCATCAGGTATCCTTTGTTACACTTCAGCTGGATTATCTTCTCATGATGAACAAGGCGAGTTAGTGGCTTTGAGTAGATGCTGCAGTTAATCAATTTATGCTCAAATTTTAAAACTTGAGTCCATCAATTCTCTTGTTTACATTGTTTCCATAGTGTCGAATTTCGACAGGTGAGCATTGATTGTCGCTGTAAGCAGTTCACAAAGCACCCACCTAGCAGTAGGGTCCAGTGGCTGATCAAGGAGAAATTAGTGTGGTGGCTAAGGAGTTGAATTATCTCTTGTGGAGGGCGGCCTGTGTAGGAGGGTGCATCATCCATTGAGCCTCTGTAGTCCCTCATGGATTGGGTGGGTTAGATTTATACTCTTGAGTTCTTGATTCTGTGGAAGGTTTTTCTGTTATGGTCCTCATTGACCTTCTGTCCACTCTGAGTTACCTCACATGTATTGGCCCCTTATTGTTCTCCCTCTGGGTGTTCCATTTGATCTGATCAATTTCCCATGAACACCATCATGAAGCCCCTTGCCTTGAGTACAGTCAGGAAATGGATTCATGTAGCAAAATGGGATACCCCAACAGTCTAACAACTTTTTTTATAGAGCTAAAGAAGAATGGCGGTGAAGTATGAGAAGCAGTTCTGATACTTGTAGTGGGGGATCACTGGTGTTCCATGACTAAGATCAAAATGTGTGGAGCTTACATTCAATAATGACTTGTGTTGATTTGTGCCAGGTAGGGTGATCGGAATCGACAATGTTATATCCTAGGATTCATCTGCGTAGTGGGACCTTCACTGCTGATATAGTGTTACAGATTCGAACACAGGGATGGAGTTTTCTTGTTCTGGAATGGTTCTGAGTGTAGAGTCAAAATGGGTGAGATTTGGTTTGGATTTTAGGTGGTGGATAAAACGGAGGGTTTGGTTGAGTAAGTGGGAGATTTAAATAGAGCTAAGATACAAAATAGGATTCCTTGAGAGTGTTAGGTCATTTTCAGGTTAGAAGATTCTAGGCATTGACATGTCCTCAGGTCTTTTCCTCGCGTTGGGAGGATGGCCTTATAATAGTCATTTCAGTGGCTCTTCATTTGGCATTAAAACCTAAACCACAAAATTATTTCTAGCTACAATGTAACATTTGTGCATAATGTTTCAAAGCGAGTGTAAAGGCAAATGTCTTGGATTACAACACACATGGCTCTGAAGATAGCTAATTGGGCATCGGTGGTCTCTAACGGTAAAGCATCCTTGAGACCTTGAGGCTGAATACGCCACTCGGGAGTACCTCACGGTGATTCAGAGCACCTAAAATGCAGGATATAGAGAAAGAATAAATGCTTTATAGTAGAAAACATGAGGGCCAGTGTTTTTACAACTAAACATTCACAGTGGCCCTCTCTTTGGATGAGGGATTGTAGGCTGTCCTTGGTTGTCATCATCAAAGGGTGTTTAGCGTAGCGGAAAAGAAAGGAAGAAAGAATGAAGATCTCTTGGAAGAACAAGGAGTTGAAAGCTTCCCAAAATTTATTGTGATGTTGATTGATGTTTACAAACCTTGACTCAACATATCTGGCGCAGAAGACAGGAAATTACAAAAATAAACCAAGCAAAAAACTATTACAAGAGTAGAAAGGAGAAAAACAAAAGCGAAGATTAGTTTGGATAAGAGACGGAAAATTTTGCACACAGTGATTTTCGCTATGATAACCAGATAACTATAGTAAGCTAAGGCCCAAGCCTCTGAAAATTGCCATAGTGAGAATTACAGCTATGGCTGCAAGACCGCAATGATGTAATTTTATATCATTGTAATTTTCTCTATATACATAGCCAGTGCCAATTTTGTTCTCGACTCACATTCCATTGCTCCACCTTCAGTCACGCATCCTGCATCCTCCAACTTGCTATTTCTTCTATTTTCTACTCTTCTTTCCTCTTGGCCTCTGATTTACGATGTTGAGTTTGACTCGAATTTTCATTTGGATTATTTCGAAACAATTTTAGTATGATTAAGCTATAAAAAGCTACATAAAAATTTTTCACAAAATGCGATCAATAGAATGGTGAGACTTTAATATATGTCCAGTTAATTGACAGTTAATCTAACCTCAAAACCTATAATAAATAAGGTTAATATCGCCACAAATGGCTAATCAATGCAAAATGCCTCCTCTTTAGTTACAGTCAATCTATCTGTCGAGGATGGTCGTCTTTGAGATTTTTTCATCTTTGTGCCTCGCATGGGACACGCGATCGTGGTGTCGGGGTGAGACCGCCAGAGTGAATCTGGTTGTCTCGTAACTCGGGTGAGGTGGTCTTTGGGTAGTCTCGATGTTCCTCTTTGGGGATCGTTCTCTGTCTCTCTCCTTACGGGATCTCTCTCGGTCTGTGTCTTAGGGCTTCCTCCTTTAAGCATAGAGTCCTGCTTTTCTCCTTGTGGTTGAAGAGCTCCTCTCTTGGATGTGGGGCTATTACGGTTAATGTGCTTCTCGGCTGTGAGCACACACTCTCTTTTTTTTTTTTTTTTTTCGGCCGTGCTTACGGGTTCTTTGAGATGGAAAACATGAGTCTTGCAGTGTACTCCTAACCGTGATAGATGTGATATGAACTTCTCATCAGGTATCCTGCCCCCAATGACTCGGTGAACCTCTGGACATAAGACCTCGAGGAAACTCCTGCAGGTTTGCTTTATGGTAGTGGTGTACTTCATTCTTTGTGTATGTTTCGGCTCCGGTGAAGTGTGGGGCCAGATGCGTTGGAAGTTCTCTAGTAGAGAGCCAGGCGTGGTGGGAGCCATTAAACCAAGCCAACGTCGGGCCTTTTAGGCGTGATAAGCGGGGCTGCGCACCGTCACCGGGTCTTGATATCCATGCGACTCCATGCGGTTCTTGTGGTATTAAGATGGTGTGGGATCAGCCGTTCCGTGAGCGCTTCTATTTGCGACATCCCGGGCTGTTTGGAAGGGGAAATGGCACCTCGTGAGCGGGGTGAGTTTCTTTGCATCAAGGTGTCAATGAGTCGACGCTGACCGCTTCGACTTCCTTCATGGTGACTCCTGATGGTGCCCTTGAACCTTTGCTCCCTTCTTTCGCTCCCCATTCCTTGGTATTGAGGGAAGAGGTCGGTTCATCGTTACGGCGTTACGCCCCAGTATTGCTTCATTGTACTCTTCTCGGGGCGGTAGAGGCTCATTTGGCTCGTTGGATCCTTCTATTACTTTTCTCAGGAGTGGGGATGTGTTCTCTCACCAGGGTGGGTGTATAGCCTTCCACAGGCTGTCGTACTAGGCGTTGCATTTGCTGATAGGTTACTCTACTTCCATATCAGCGTTAGTTGGTGGCCAGTGCCTGCATCATTTGTGTTGCTCATTATATGTGTTTCCAGCCTGCACGCGCTGGAGTCGACTATCGAGTTTCATGGTCTTGCATCATCAGGGGATTAGCGTGGCTCTGCTTGTATTCTAGTTGTTCCATTGGATTAAGGATATCAACTTTGTTATGTGAGCTGTGATTCCCATGAGTGGCCTTAGTGATGATGCGCTGTTGAATTAGGTGGGCGTGCTAGAATCATTTGAGGTGGTCAGTTTAGCTCAGTTGGACTCCTCTTAAAAGCATGAAACAAAGTTGCGGGGCTTGCGTTGCCTCTCGATACTGAGTCGGTTCTTATTGATGAAGAAAAGATCATTTAACTGAGAAGTAGATTCTCTGCGTTTTTAAGTCTGCGTGCCTTTCATATGATGGTGGCTGTGACTTACCAGCAGGATGTTTTCTAATTGGATGGTGATAAGGATTTCTCTCTCTTATTGGATGGGGATCTTATTTCCTTATACGTTAATCGGATTAATAGGGATGACCAGGAAGGTTGTGAGAATTGTCTTGCCCCCTTATTGGTGAGATTTGGTTGATTCCCCAGGATGGGTTCTTCGTGAGTGTTATCGGTATAGGGTGGATGGGCGAAATCTGTTTGGGCTGTGCAGGAGCCGTTTCTGTGGCTGTATAAATCTCATGCTTTAATCCCAGCTAGGGCTGGGGAGTGGGCTGTGGCTGTTACACTAGGCAGATCAAAATCTCTCAGATCATATTGAAATAGTAAGATCTTTTTAAACAATTTTATTTTTATTTATATTTAAAATAATTTTTTATTCATGAATTTATTTATTTTGATCGGTCTAAATATTTATATAATTATTTTTTAAATGACTATAAAAGTAATTTAAAATAATTTAAAATATTATTTGAAATTCTTTATTTTATGTTTTAAAATTGAAATTCTTGATATTGAAGTTTCTATAAATTGGAAGGGTGTAGAAATTGAGATATTATGAAATATAGGTGCAGTGTGAAAGAGAATTTGCCAGTTTTTAGAAATAGAAAATTCTAGGAGTTGAGAAATTTTTAGAAATCAAACATTTATGATTGGACTTTTTTGAAAATTGATAAATTTGGAAGTGGAAATTGAATATGTTGAGTATTTAAATAAGGAGAAAAAATGAGAATGTACTTAATTCTTGGAAGCAAAAAGCTCATAAGTGATTGGTGGAATTTGTTTGAGGATGGAATAAATTATAAAATAATACAGTAAAAATTCATTTTAAAAATTGTCTTAATACAGAATATTATGATTATTAAAATAAAGTGCATTTCAATTATATATAAATTAATTAACTAATAATCTTTCAGGATTTTAGTACAAAAGAATTAACAAATATCTAAATCAAATTAATAAATGTATAAAGATTAGGTTGTATTTATTTTACAGATAGTTGACATATATTAGAAATAATTTTGCTCTATCATGATGGAAAATGTAATGTTATTTTCATCTCAATCATTTTTTAATTTGGTTTATATCTATGTTTAATGATTCTTAGAAACAAATCATAGAATTCACTCATTCATTATATATATTTTATATGACCTCATGTGCATGCGTATAACTTATATTTGCGATAAAGAATAAATGCCCACATTTATGACTATTGGGCTCATTGTGATTTATAAACCAAAGGCAAACTTAATCTAATAAATAAATCAATGGTTTTATTTTCCTCTTTAAACATTCCATGATGCAATAACTGGAGGAAGATTGTCCTCAAGTGTATCAATACCCTATAAATTCTGATAGATCCGTGCATTCAACATCTGCTCAGCATTCAGTCTCTCTATGAGCATACAGTTCTCCTTAAGAAGAAAAATACTTCTCTTAAACTTTATCTCATACTAAATCTGAAAACATATTGAATGAGATCTGAGGTGTTTTGCATAATCTCACCGGAGGAAGAGGGCTTCATCTGCTCAAAATATATATATATATATATATATATATATATATATATATATACACACATAATGGGATGAAAAGATGACTTGTATTTCATTATATCTTAAATTTTGTACATATCACAAAGCATCACTGATGCTGTATAAAGAGCTGATTTAATAAATATAAAACAATCCCATATACAATGAGAGAATCAAACAGTATAAGTGGATCGAATCAATTAGGAAAGGTTCATGGAAATTGTTTCTTTTGTGTTTCCTTTATCATCTTGAAGATCAATCAGGAAAGAGATTGGTATGGCGAAAGTATCTCTAATATTGGCTTCCTTTGTACCCCTCAAGATTGACTTCTACGGGAGGTCAATCTTGTCTAAGAGACAGCTGATCAGGAAAGCTTAGTAAATTATCGGCGAGTTGAAGCGAAAAGGCGGGGTGGGATCGTGGGCTTCCGCGGTGCCTCTGACTTGTTCACAGTGAGTGATAGTCAGGCATGCGCTTCATCGGTCAGATTCTGGATTCGCGCAAAGTTCGTAACTGTGTATGTCTGTCGTTAACCGGTTGTTGTGGGAGATATACAGCTGGTGAGCGAGGCATATCCACTAACTGACATGATGTTGGCGGTGATCTATTGCGCGTGAAGATGAGCAGCAGCATGCGCGTTGTTTCTTGGGGCTCGGAGTAGGATTGCATTAAGATAAGCGGTGATGCACATTAGAGGGTAAATCATCTTTGTTGCCCGCTCGATCAGCTTAAAGAATGCAAAGGCATGGTGGAAGTAACAATAAGAACAATAATGTGGTCAAAGTACCACTACTGATAGATGGGCAACCATAACAGCACTGATGCTTGGTAGTTTGGTTTGGTATAACTAAGACAAATTATTAACGTATAAGCATTAGGTAGAGACAAGTGTTGAGATTGTCCACCTGATACGATATTCCCGAAGGATCAAAGGGATTGAACGACATTAAGTGAAAGTACAAGGAGAGATGGCTGCGCGGAGTAGTAGCTGGATTAGTACGATGGTGGTGTTCTTGATGAAGGAGCTTTGAATGTATTAGCGTTGAAAAAAGGCCATATTGGTGAATAACCTCGGCCCCGAGAAATAGTCGCCGAGAGACTAAGATCCTTTAGTGGGAATCGATAATAAAGTGAGTAGTGAAGTCTTAGGTTAAGTGGATTGATCATTTATTGCTAATGTTTGTTATCGCGTCGAGACTAGAAGATAGATAAGTGCGGCCGCCATTGTTTGTAGAATGTAGATGTGAGTATTTGCAGAGTTAGAAAGCCAGCAGGAAAGTAGGTGTTGGCGTAACTCATGGTACCAAAGCACGGGAGTGAGGCGGGGTTATAGTGAGGAGTCTCGATCAGCAGCTAGGAGTTTGAGACATATAGACATCCCCATATAGTCTACCAAAAATGCGTGTAGTATCAATCGGCCAGCAGCCTTAAACTGTCAAGGTGAGAAAGAGATATCTGATGTTAGGATTAAACCTGTGGGTTTGAGTGTATCATAATTATATAAAATACCAAAGCGATAAAATTATAATGTTCAGTTGAAAACCTAGAAATTTTCTAGATCTTGGATGACGAAACGGAACTCACCGTTGGATTCGTCTCATGAAATCTAGTTACCTAGACAAATTTGGAAATAATTCTAAAGCGTTAGTTTTCATGTTTTTCAAGGTGGCCCGGGTGTCGATAGCTCTGTAGTGCAGGTTATTTCGAAAATCTGGAAGTTGAAATGACTTAGTTAGTTCATGGATCTGAATTCGGTTGAGGAATGAGGAAGCTTCAGGCTGAAATCATACCTAAGTGAGGGTGGACACGTGGCATAGCATGGCACATCCCAACAAACTTAAGTTACGGAAAAGAGGAATTAGGCAAAAAGAATGACCCATTTTTCCTGGTTTAGTGGAGGAGAAGAGAGATAACAGGAGAGCCAGGCTTCCTCTGAATCTATAAAGGTTCCATAATGTTGGTTTCATTGTTAAGAACCAAGTTCTGTCAGCGTCTAAACAAAAGGAGATGCAGCATTAGTGTTGAAAGAGGATTTCTCAGAAGATCCCAAAATGGGAGATTTTGAAGTGGAAGGTTATCAGGTTTGGAGGCTTCCTATGTTGCATCATCTAGAGGCGAGATTCTTCCTGCGCGACTTGCACTTTCTATCTTTGGGCGGGAAAGGTTGGTTGAGGCCTGTTGGTGAGAAAAGCGTTTGGTTTTACTTGCGGTGTTTGCCGCTGGCGAACTTAAATCTTCCCCGGGAAGAAGATGACCTCGCCCTGAGTGTGGGGTTAAGCCTCGTGGGCATGCTCACCTAGGCAAACCCGAGGACAGCGAAGGAGGACTTTCTGGTTCGCCAGGAGGCTTTCAATGTCTGCCTATGACGGTGTTACACTGGTAACCTGGCATGGGCATGTGTTTGTGTATTTTGGGTTGATTTAGTAGTCGATTTGTAATTTGTTTTATGAGCCTTTGGAATGTTCTGTTTGTTATTGTGTTTGGTGTCATTAGATAAGGTGATGTTTGGTTGATAATGTGTATTCTAATAACACGTGATGAATTGATGTGTGTAATGGCCATTACATGGCTTCCTTGTGTTTGTCATTGCTTGATCATAGAATGACATGTTGAATGTGAATGTTGATATATGCTTGCATGATATATTGATATGAATGAAATGAGGTATGGAAATCATATGCAGGTGATGTGATTGTCCATGGCACCCGATAAGTGGTGTGGATTATGTCATCCATGTAGCATTCATTATGCATGTGACATGATATAACATGCAATGACATATTGCATTGTATATGCACAAGGACATCGCATCGACACTACGTTTGGTGTTTGATTGGGTGGGCTTGGTTAAATGGGACAACGTTTGACAAATTCGAATGCTTGATGAAAATGGTAAAGAAAATATGTGTCGGGTATCAGCAATAAGGGATAGATCCTTCCTTGGGTGCAAAGCTTGCCAATTATG
Source organism: Tetrastigma voinierianum (assembly GCA_016808115.1). NCBI lineage: Eukaryota > Viridiplantae > Streptophyta > Magnoliopsida > Vitales > Vitaceae > Tetrastigma > Tetrastigma voinierianum. The sequence goes on from JAEQBH010003418.1 coordinate 16,250, forward strand.
GTCAGACATAGTCCCCAACAGTGAAAGGCCGTAAAAGTGTGAGGGTTTGCGAAGCCCGCGGTGAGATACCAAAAATCCGCTACTCACATAAAGGCGCATGATTTTGAATATAAAATGATCATTGTGATGTATCATCCAAAAAGCTTTTGGCTTATAAACAAATGAATTTTTTTTTGAAAATGATCATTGAATGTCATCCAAAATGACGGTTTTTCACACATGGGCTTAGGCGTTGTGTGAGGGAGTAGGTCAGGACTCGGGCGCATGGTACATGGCGTATTGCATATCATTTCATGGCATGACATGTAGGATTCCATAGAGAATTGGCATGTTCTTGTTGGAATGTGAATGTGAATGTGAAATGTTGAGTGAACATTGCATGTGCACTTAGGTGGGGAGTAGCCCTTGTAGGAGGTATTCTCTTGTGTGGCTCACTACTTTCTGGGACAACCCTTTCAGGTATAAAGGTGCATCGGTGAACCTTATTTCAGCCAGGCGATGATTGTGAAGAAGGTCGACATGTGGCCTTGATAAACCCTTTTGTAAAAGTGCTTGGAACAAACTAGTTCTAGCACATAATTTTCGTATAAAAGAATTGTAATTAAATTCTTTTAGACTATTGCTAATATAGTTGGGTATGTAATAATGGTAAGAGGATCATGATCGGACTCTTACTGATTGTAGCTAAGTGTATTAGACTCATATTTTAACTTAAATATGAATGAATGGGTCTTGGTGAAGGGACGTATTGAGGTGGTGTCGAGTAACTCGGTGTTCACGAGTAAATGGTATCGGTCCGATACCAAGACTTAGGTGTGCGATGACCTAAGGTAGAAACTTAGCGGGTTGACGGCTGAATCCCGGCGGGACCCTAGAGAGTGGGCGTCACAACGAATGTCGAGCATAGGTATCACGAATACTGGGAAGCGATGGATATGGGTCTAGGTCATTAAATTCATTGACTTTTGAATTGTCCACGGTTTGTACATCAAAACATAGGTATGTGATTGCCTAGGGATAGATGGGCATGGGGTTTGAACCATTGCATTCATTGTGTGCATTTCATGTTTTGTGCCTAAATGTGCTACATGGTTTGGTGATGTGTTATTGTAATTATGTACATAGTAAAAAATGTATATAGAAAGGAGAACACTAGGGTTATAAAAACATAACCTTGAGGGTTTTGAGCCCGAAACGAAACGGGATAGTTCGGGATGGTTCGGGATGAGTCACATTAGTAGTTGACACCTTGCTTCTTAGTTAAACGAGAAAATAAATCTCAATTTGCTATTTGACATGTGTAGATGGCAAGTTGAGGAAGAGGGTGTAGAGGCGGTGGAGGGGCAACAACCAGCCATGACCAGCCTTTGACCAACAGACCTTCATAGAGGCTATTAGTTCTACAAGCTGCTACCATTACGTAGCGGCGTTGTTTACCTTAATTACGAGGCTAGATGCGAAATATGGGCCGAGGGGAGGGCCAGGAGTAACCTCCAGTTTAAGGCACATCATCCTTTAACCTTGAGGAGAAGGGAACGATGGAGCGATCATTAGTTTGAGAGATTTCTCAAGATTTTGAAGAGTGTGGAGATCACCTCACGATGCCACGAGAATAAGACTAGCTTCATTCGACTAGGGTGAATCGAAGCATGGTGGGATTAGGTCGAAATACCGAGGAACTGGAGGAGTAATGACATGGGAAGAGTTTTGTGAGCTCTTCATGGGCAAATATTTCCCAACATCTGCATGACATGCAAAAGCTAGGGAGTTCCTGGAGTTGAAACAAGGAATGATGACGGTGATTGAATACGTGGCTAAGTTCACTGAGTTAGAACATTTCGCGGATGATTATGTGGCCACAGATATGGCCAAAGTAAGTGATTCATGTGTGCTTATGTGTAGCCCGTAGGGTTTTCTAAATCAACAATATTTATAACCTAACACCTCATAGTGGCGTAGCATAGCTACTGTAGTACAGTGGTTCTAGGATTGTCCATAGGTATGGGTTTTCTTCGTGGGAATGACTAATCTTAGAGGTTTAACTAGTGAGTTCATTTGGATTTTGAGTTTGTAATAAAAGAGGTGGACTTTTATGGTGAAAACTAAAAGTAAAATGAGTTAAAATGTAAAATAGAAATTCTTGAAGTGTTAGGTCACTGGGCTTAGGTTCCTAGGGAAAATGAGGGTTTCTCAGGTCTTTTCCTCGCATTGGGGAGGATGACCTATAGTTATCTCCCGAACCGGTTCTTCATTTAGCTATAAAAGCTAAACCAAAATAACTATCCTTTGCAAATGGTATTCATTGAGCATTAATGGTCTCAAACAGTAAAAACATGTCTCCTTGACTCACCTTCCAATAGCTCATAAATGATAATTGATATGCGTTTACGTGATTGTGTTTTTGTGGATATGCAATAAGAAGTGCAAATTTCCTAACCGCGTAAGTATACGCTCGTCAAGTAATATAGAGTACTCACGGTATAGATATCTATCCACAGGGAAAACCTTAGTCGTAGTGGGCTAAGTACCAAAATTATAATACTTCTTTAATATTCAAACTAGAAATTGTGATGCCTAAGCGGAAATAAAAGCAAATTAGATTACTACTAATGTAATTGTGTGCTTCAGACGTAAGAATGATCAAAAGGTTGCAAAAAGGTTAGGGTGTTGGTGTTGGTGTTGTTAGACATTCCTACTATGTAATGTTGTGGTTCTATTCCATTAACTAGTATACATGTTCTCTAAGGCAACTCTTATCTATTGTAATTAAAGCCTTTCGAGGTCATTTTAACACTCCCTTTATCATTAGGTTTCTTGCTCCTTAGCTCGACTCGAGCATTAAAGGTGCATGGAATGCAAAGAACTCTAAGTTTCCTAATTATTAATAATCCTATATTAACAAGTTTATTAGGTTGCCCAACTACCATATTCTTCATTCCTTCTGAGATCTTACAAGAACCACTCACATATTAAGATTGATAAAAAATTAATATGTTGATTTCAACCAAGCATGAGTTAATGATAAAACAAATATATATAAGATAATGGAATTATAAAAGGTCAATACTTTAACATAGTATTCATATCCAAATCACTACCAACACCCTAAACCACGAAATTAGAACCTCATGGTGTTCTATTCAATTACAAAAGAAAAGCAAGTCTTAATAATAAGGATAGAGAAAACTTCAAAGATCGAAGGAATGATGATCTCCCGGATTCTTCAAGTCTCTCTCTCTAAGATAGGCCTTCAAGTCTCCTTTCCTCTGTTCCAGAGCCAAGTTCTTCAAACCCTAGCACTGCAAACGTTTTTCAAACCTCAAAATTGGATTCTCCTGTTCCTTTTATAGCTTCTTCACGAGATAAAGTTTGTTAAGTCTTTCCCGCAACGTCACGATGTTGGAACGTTGGGCTGATTTCTACACTAGTCTTCTCCAAGACTCCTACAAGGCTCACTTTCCAGCACTTTTCCTGCAAAAACCTAATACAAACTAAATATTAGAAAAGTAATCAAAATGAAGTCATATATATGAAATTGATCCCCAAATCTCGTTAAATCCTGGGTTTGTAATGAGTGTTTTTGGACACTCTTCACACCCCCAAACTTAGTTTCTTGCTTGTCTCTAAGCAAGAATCAGACTCTGAACCAGACACACAAGAAAATAACATATTAAACTCAACGACACAAGTTTGATGCACGTGTTGCCAATAGGAAGGATCAAAATGAATCAATGAATCGAACTCACAAATGTCGCCCCTTTGTTTCTAATTTCAGAGGATCCTTAAGGTTATTCGACTTTCGAAAGAATTCAACTGAACACAGTTCGGTCGACAAGTGATTCAACCTCCTAGGTTTTCGATGACATTTCCCAAGAAGTCTATGTTCATTGGATGCATGATCTTTAGCTTATAACTCGGTTCCGGGACCCCCAAAATTGAATTCAACTTGCTTATTTGGGAGATTAACACGAGAAAGGATAAGAGCAGCACCATTTTATTCATCTTAACCTACTTACTCATGAAAGAAATCTAGTGCAGAGTAAGTTTAGTTGAGTGTTCTGTGAGGATTCTCGTGGTGACTCCTTACCAGTTGGTTAAGGGCATTAGGTATTCAATTCCCCTCGAGCGTCACCCCGACCTCGGTGAGCCTAAGGGCCCAGGGCGTGAAACTTCCATCTCTGTCCCGTATAACAGTGATGAAGTCAATGGCTCAAGGAATTAAGCTTTAAAAAGCCTCTTGGACTGTGCCCGATATTCCGACTAGAAGATCCCACTTATTCTATTCACACTTTCTTTTTTATTTTTCTCTTTTATCTTTTTTTCTTTTTTTTAGATGGGGCTTGATGGAAATCCTCTTTTTCTAAGGTGTCCCATCACTTAAGTATTTAGAAACGCCCAAGGTTCGTTAAACGTTAGTAAGTCGGGTCTGGAGCCTAGGTATACCCTGGAGATCACATGTATGAATATGTGGTAGACTAATCTGGAATCGGTTTCTTGAACACTTAGGAGGTGACTCCTTGTGTCATCCTATCGAGCTTATGTAATTCCGAGCATCTAACAACCTAAGGATCCTTTCTTGTTACTTGCACTATGAGTTTCGAAAAGATTTGGAGAGGTTAAAAAGATCCTTGATTGGAAATCATGGCATCACTCATACAAACTACCCCTAACCGACCACAAAACATGAGGAGTGGCGAGACATCCTAACACCTGAGCCTAAGCAGCTTGTGTAAGTACTAACATAAACATAAACATAAATAAAATACACAAACATATACTAAACAATGAACATAAACATAAACATAAACATATCTACTTGTGAAAGTAAATGATGCCAACGACCACTCCACGGCCCAACCCCCTGAAAACAAAAACGGATGATGTCCTCATTGGAGAGAAAATAAAAGAAGGATGAGACTCCCACGGTGATCCCGAGGATCCTTTGTGGCGGTGGTAGTGGCGGATGGAAGAGCAAGCGGAGTTAGTATTTATTGGCTGGATGACTGCTAGTTTCTAAGGAGCGTACATCTTCGGCATGAGAGTGCATCCCATGTCGGCTCGTGGTGACTCGATGCTCACGGGTCCTCATTCAGAACATCAAACACAGAGTGAGGTCTACAGGGTAGGAGAAGGATTGGGGACATCTGGCTCAGCGGGGAGAGTGGTGGATGGGTGGTGGATGAGTTAGTAGGCCTCACTGCAGGCCTCCTCATGTCGAACAAGGTTTGGTATCTTTGTCGACTCTTTCTTATCAGGAAGGTTCATATTTGAGTCATCAGCGCACCGAATCGAGTCTTGACTTATCTTTCTTAACAACGATGGCCTTAATGGGATGGATCCAAGCCTCATTATCCTCTACTTGATACCTGCATTCTTGCAGGCCATATAGAAAGGGTGTCAGGGTTCATTTTGGCTTCGGTTATAGGGATGGCGATCTCACCTTATTTTGTGACATTAAGCAGGATGTCTAAATGATGGAGAAATTGAGCAATGCCCATTTCATGCGTCACCACCATAAACCGTCCTTCGAATAAGACGAGATGTGATAAAATGGTTCCACACCTTATGTATATAGAGCGAGTGTTTGGCTTGTGAAGTGCCTGACGTGCCTTATTGTTGTTCCACTCGCCTTGCCAGTTTATGTGGTAACCTAAGGACTTCTGGGTAGTTAGGGTGCTCGTGAAGCGAATACATGAGCCCCTGGGGGTTAAGCGGCTCGAAGATTATATCTTGATTGATAGACTTATGCCCCGGTTCTGACACCCGTGGACACGGACTTTTGAGCACGTGAGTAGTTAGGTTGGGCGTGAGAATCCAGTATGACCATCGTGGCAGCCCGGCCTCGGGGTTGGCCTGGCTTGCCTGTCGGCTATAGTTTTTGGAAAAAATCGTCGGGATGTTGAATCCCTTCTCCTTAATGAAGGGCCGATTGGCGAGAGATGAGAGGCTGAACTTTCGGCCATGCTCTCGTGCTTGAATTTATCGTGGTATTAGGCGGGAGGGTTCTTCATTGTGGAAACCTTTTCGACTCATTTTCACTTTTTAGTCTACATTGGGCATGGGATGGGGTGGTGCTTGGATGATACTGAGTGTGAAATCACGCTCTAGTTGGCTTCCACACCCCTATTTGAATTGCCTGCTACCAAACTACCCAAAAGAGTCACCCAAAACTCACTTAGGCAAAAGAACAAACACCTAGTGGGCACTACGGGAGATGATGGTCTTGGTGGAGAGCGGTTTCTACCCCAACCAAACCTAGTGTTTCTTCTCGGCACAAATAACTTGAAAAAGGGCAATACTCGCCCAGGCAAAGACACGAGCGGGCAGATTTGGCCAGGCCAGAAGGGTCTCGAAGACGGTGGACGGGTGTTGGCGAATCTAGGCTGTTCTTAGGCCTTAGGGGTGTGAAGGATAGTTGGAATGAGCTTGGACCGGTTGTTTGAACACCTGCCAAATCGGGAGAACATTAGGGTTTTGAGTTGTTGGAAATAGGCATATGGCGTTTATGTTCCCCAAAGCGGGGTGCGTCGCGCGTTCACGAGTTGTATTTGGAACGTCGCAACGTTGGGATCAACATCGCGACATTGTAGAGAGGCTTGATTTTCCACGTCACGACGTTCCCGAAGGTGTTATTTCAAAGTTGGCGTTCGCAGAGGAGTATTATTTCAATGTTGCGGCGTTGGAGTGTACTTGACGTTCACAGAGGTATTATTTCAGCGTTGCAATGTTGTATCGATGTCGGGGCGGATCTCGGGCCATCAACCATGAAATTTTTACAAAAATTTCTAAGTGTAGAAAACTCCCTGCATTCAGCTCTACTCTTCCCCAAGCCTACACAAAGCTTTCCATGCTATTTCTCCTTCGCCTGGCAACCTTGGAACCTCCCGAACTCTGACCTGGAAATACATCAAAATTAAAATAAACAGGAAATCAAACCTAAGAACTTAAAATAAAGCGATATTAAAATGATTTAAAAGCTTGGGTTGCCTCCCAAGTAGCGCTTTGTTCTTGTCGTTAACCCAGCAGCGGTGTGCCCACCCTTGGTGCTCGACCCGCGAAGAAAGCGCTAGCAAACTAAAATTTCGTGGGCCCGAGCTTTGCTTATGTTGGCTTCAAACTTGTGGTGGACTTGTCCTTCTCAAATTTACTGCCCAGATAAAGCTTCACTCGCTATCCATTCACCTTAAATCAACCTCTCCCAGGATGCATCAGCTCGACACTATTGTATGGGAAAACTTGGGTGATCACAAACGACCCAAACCATTTTGACTTGAGTTTTCTTGGGAACAATTTCAATCTTGAATTGAATAGCAATACTTGTTGTACCGGTTTCAGCTCATTATGCACTAGATGCTTGTCATGCCACGCTTTGGTCTGCTCCTTATAGATCCATGAACTGTCATATGCATTTTGCCTAAGTTCATCCAACTCATTCAACTGAAGCATCCTCTTTTGCCTGGCCATTTCTAGATTCATATTCAGCATTCTAGTTGCCTAGTATGCTTTGTGCTCCAATTCTATAGGTAGGTGGCATGCCTTACAATTGACAATCCTGTACGGAGACATTCCCAATGGGGTCTTGAAAGTTAGATACGCTTCATCAAGTATCATCGATTTTGTTAAATTTAAGTCTTTCTCGTCCCATTAAGCTATTTTTCTAAGATTTTTGATCTCCTATTCGATACCTCAGCTTCCCATTGCTTTTAGGGTGGTATGCAAGTGACACTCGATGCTTCACCCCATATTTAACGAGAAGCGATACAAACGACTTATTCTGAATGTAGACCTTCATCGCGATTCTTGCTCTATGAGTCTCGAACCTTGAAAAGATGTTACTCTTAATGAAACGTAGTACCACTTTGGCATCACAAGTAATGGTTGGAATGGCTTCCACCCACTTGGACACGTAATCCATTGCCAAGAGTATGTACTTGTGCCCATAGGACGACGGAAACGGACCCATAAAATCAATGCCCCAAACGTCAAAAAGTTCTACCTCTAGTATATTTGTCAATGGCATTTCATTTCTTCTTCCAATGTTCCCGATCCTTTGACGTGATCAGGGACTTTCTTGAGCAAGTGTGCATCTTTTAAATATGAAGGCCAATAAAAGCAGTTGTAGTACCTTGGCCATTGTTCTCTGTCCATTGAAATGACCCCCACACTCTAAGAGTGGCGGTCGTCGATATCTCACTCCTCTTCCTTTCTGACACACACGAATGATTTGATCGGCACACTGCTTAAAGAGGATTGGGTCTTCCTAGAAATAACGCTTCACTCTACAAATAATCTCTAATTTCATTGAAATGTGAGGTCAGGTGGAATAATACTGACAGATGGTGGCTATGTGTGAACCATGAGGATGTTTCGACGTACGTGAGGCTAGTATCTGCTCATCCCGAGACGTGTGGAAATCTATCTCCCGAAAATGATGTTTCTGCACTGTTTCTGGAGTTTCCAGTCTTGATAGATGATCGACTACCATATTTTCGGAACCCTTCTTATCTCGAATCTCCCGTATCAAATTGTGCCGATGGAACGCCCACGAATAAGTCTAGGTTTCCATATCTTTCTTAGTCATCAAGAAGTATTTGATTGTGGAATGATGCGTGAACCTGATAACTTTGTTTCTTATAAGATAAGGTCTTAATTTGTCGAAAGCGAACCTGACTGACTAACGATTCTTTTCTGCATTTGTGGCATAATTGAGTTATGCATCATTCAGTTGACGGCATAGAAGACTTTTCTTTTCTGCATTTCAGAAAGCGACCCAATTGCAAAATTAAACATAGCACATAAGTTTAAATGGAAGAGATTCTAATATGGAAGCGTGACTACTATAGAGTGAGGTTAACTTCTTTGACTCAAACGTTCATTCATGGCTCATTAAACTCAAAACCTGCGTAGCCAAGGAAACTACGTACTCCCTTTACTGATGTGGGACGAGGTAGTTTCTCTATGATCTTAATCTTAGCTCGATCAACCTCAATTCCTCTTTCGGATACATGATGCCCAAATATTATGCCTTCTCTTACCATAAAGTGTACTTCCCGATTTAAAACTAAATTGGTTTTCATACCTTCCCAAATTACCAATGTCGAGATTATGGGCGGAGTCATCAAATGTAAGCAAATTCTTGAAATAATCATGAAGACTTCAATGGATTTTCGAGCCATGTCCATCATGCCATCATGCATCTACGAAAGGTTCTGGAGCGTTACATGCTAAATGGCATTCTCAGGAAAGCGAAAGTGCCATAAGGGCATGTGAAGGTGGTCTTCTCATGATCTTCCAAGCAATGGTGATATGATTGTATCAGAGAGTATCCATCGACGAGTACATTCCTCATGATCCCATCTAACATCGATTAATAATGAGTAAAATGGTCCTTTTGGTCACTTTGTTTAGTCTCCGTGGTCGATACAAATTCTCCATCCACATGTAGCGTTACGATGGGAGCGAGTTCATTTTCTCATTTATTTCACCATAGTTCCTCCTTTCACTTATGCACCACCTAAAAGGGCTCACCGTAGGCTATCGAGAGAGATAGAATTTATAAACTCACATCTAACCATTTAAGTACCTCCCTTCCGAACTACCTCTGAAGCATTTAAGCATCTCTAGGCATCCCTTTGTCAGCTTGCTATCTTCCTCAATAATATGCAGTATGCATACACATAGATGCTTTGATCCCCTTTACTATAAGCTAGGGACCCCGTCAGTAAACTTCGTATTATGCTCGTAGGATCTTCAACAATTTCTCCTCCTCCATGTTAGATAGGGAGGATGAAATGATGACTGGTAGTGTAGATTCCTCCCTAAGATAAGCGTATCTCAAATGATTAGGGAGGTGCTTCTGATTCGTGCCACAGTAGGCTGAGCTAAAATCAACAATATTTATATACCTAAGCTCCTACAGTGGCCTTCTTAGTGTCGAAACTCTTTGCGGTATAGTGGTCTAAGGTCGAACACGGGGATGGAGTTTCTTCATAAAAATGGTTTGCATTGTATTAGGGCATGAAGGTAAGGCTTTCTATTTGGACTCTTTTAAATTCATTCAAAAAGCAGGGAATAGTTTTGAAAAAGCAGGGAAATTGTAAAAGCGAAAGTTAAGCTGGAAATTAACAATGAAGAAATTTACTTTGGAAGATTTAGGTCACTAACTTGGCAAGTAGGGCAAACCTGTGTCCTCGGGTTTTATCCTCCTATGTGAGTCAACCACGGGATGTAGTTATGGCCTTTTGTTTGAAACCCTAACATTCTTTTATCATTTTTGAGGCTGTTAAAGATCCCCAAGAATCGCGTGCATCTCTCACCCCAGAACGCTGAACCACAAAGCATGGAGAGTATTGACCTAGGCTAGTAAAGACCATCCCCAAGAATCACGTGCATCTCTCACGAGCGAACCACACAAAAGCATGGAAGTATTGGCTTGAAACAATAAAAGCAAATGTTATTTAACTTTAATTTGAAGAACCACAACATGAATATTACCTCATGGCCCAGTAAGGACCATCTAAGGCACAGTACCTACGTCACTAAACACTTTGGATCTAAAGCATGGAAGTATTGGCAGGAACAATAACATCTATGTTATGCATTGAGTTTTGAAGATAAGGGCCATAAATACACTACCCATAACTTTTAGTACATGAGAACTGACATGCTTAACCCTCACGCGAAGCTAGCTTCCTTGCTCTTCAAGGAGGCTTAGTAAGCATCTCTTGAATTGTCATCTTCAAGAGGTGTTAGCGGCCAGGGAAAAGTGAAAGAAAGGAAAGAGAGAGAGAAAGAAAGAGAAGAGAAAGAGAGAAAATAAAAGCAAAACTTAAAAATAAAAACAAACTTTATTTACAAGCGAGTAAATGAAAACTTACAATCACAGCTTTTGGCTTTCTTCCCTCCTCCTCTCCTTTTCTATTACAAAACATGAGGGGTATTTATAGGACTCCTGGTATAAAAATACCAAAAACCACAATAACTAAGCTAAGTTATAGGATGGGAGAGTAATTCACAAGTTTGAAGGCGGTTGCATTAATTACAATGACGAGGCACAGGATTTCGCTACGGGGGGAGGAATTTAGCTAATTAGTGGGTGGCAGCGGGGTTAGCGAGTGGCAGGGTTGCGGTTGGCAAGGTGCGAATTTCGCTAGCTAGCGAAATTTCGCTAAGCTAGCGAAATTTTCAGTGAGAAGCGAATTTCGCAATTGCACAGTGCAGTGGGCTAGCGAATTTCGCAATGCTTCTTCGAAGATGCTGGTGTTCTGAAACCGGTTGCGAATTTCGCAAGGGTTGCGGGTGGTTGCCAGAGGTTGCGAAATTACTGTTTCTTCTGCCCATTCCTCGTCATGTCTTAATTTGCATCTCATTTTCTTCGCTGCCTTTGTTTTCCATTGATTTTTGGGCTTGTTGATGATTTGAGACTAAAATTCCAACCTCATGATCGATCATTGCATTGAGGTTGAAGTTCAAATGTGTATAAAGTCTACAAAACAACCAAAAAACACCCTGAGTGGCATAGTGCTCTTAGATGACATGAACACTTCAATTGGGATAAATGACATGATTAATGATCAAAAAGCACTCAAAACCTATCTAATAGGGTTCAAGTACTTTTGAGCACTAATCAACTTCTCTTCAAATAGGGGTTTCAATAGAGGAGTCAATTGGCTTAAGTAGCTCCCCGAATTAGTAATTTCTTCTATTTGGGCCGAAAGAATCCATCCATTTTACATACTCCTGAACTATCTCATCTTCACAAGAGGAAGGGTCATCATGAGTCAGGCTAGTCTCCAATGGTTTTGAAGGACCCAATTGGCTAGACACTATAGCCTCTAGCACATCCACTCTCAAGCAACTATCATTATCATGTGGATGCTTTATGGCATTGAAAACATTGAATGCCACTTCCTCTTCTTGAACTCTCATCCTGAGTTCACCTTTTTGCACATCAATCATTGCCCTTCTCGTGGCTAAGAATGGTTGTCAAAGGATAATTGGGACCTATTTATCTTCTTGCATGTCTAGAATAATAAAATTTGCAGGAAAGATAAATTTGTCCTGCCCCTTGTATCCTCTATGATACCTCGTGGACCCGAGTTAGTGATCGTCTGTTAAATGCAAGGTGACTATGAAAAATTAGGACGTGCTTCTCCCGATTTAGTTTCTTAAAGATCAACCCACGACATAGATTAATGCTCTCACCTAGATCCTGCAGTACATTTGAATCTTTGCATTCCCCAATAGCACATTGGATTGTGAAGCTACCTAGATCTTTTAACTTAGGTGGCAACTTCTTTTGCAATATAGCATTACATTCTTCTAACAGAGCGACGATCTCATAGTCTCCTAACTTCATTTTCTTGGACAAGATGTCCTTCATGAATTTCACGTATCCCTGCATTTGCTCAAGAGTGTGACAAATGGGATGTTGATGTAGAAGCTTTGAAGAATATCACTGAACACCTTGTGCTTATCAGTATGTTCTTTATCAATCTTTGTGGATACGAGATAATAGGCTTCTCATCATAAGAAGGTTTATGCGCTTCGACTTTCTCTGGTGGACTTGGGATTGGTTTCTTTAGGAACTTTTCAGCATCTTCAGTGACTTCGGCACTACTTTTCACACTTCCGTAGGGTGTTCATCCTCTTCTTGGGCCTCAATTAACTGTTCTAGAGTCTTACCACTCCTAAGGGTTACAACTTTGCAGTGCTCCTTTCCTTCTCTCCTTGGTTAACCTTTGAAGTACTAGGCAAATTTCCTTGTTGCCTCTCGCTCAATAACGAAGCCATTTGGCCCATTTGGACCTCCAAATTTCGGAGCGCCTTGATTGTTCGAGTGGCGTCTAGTCTCATTCTCGAACTTATCATGTGACTTCATCCTTATTCATATGCATATAAGCTAGTGTTCCATTTCGGATCTAGACTCGACTTCTTCTCTTGAGGTGGTCGGATAGGTTTAGCTTACTCCCATAGGATTACATACATTCCGATTTTCCATGAAAGTTAGGATGGTTCTTCCGCCCCGGTTGTAACTTTGACCCGTATTGGTTGGAGTTCGATTTTGAGGAACCGTATATTGAGCTTGTTAGCCAGTCGAATCTCTGGCATTCATCATTAGGCTCTAAGAGGTGGGATGAGGTCATGACATTGCTCGCATGCAAGTGGGATTTCTTCAACTTTATGCAAAGATAATTGAGAACCTCATTATTGAGAAGCTTGTAGTTGCTTTGAGAGTGTAGACTCTTGAGCAGATAAGTTTGTGAACATGTCTAAGTCAAACACCCCGGCTGGTTTCTTCGGTGCTACTCTCTCAACTGGCCATTGACAATCATTCAATGCTATGTTCTCAAGAATTTGATAAGCCTCCACTTCATTCTTCCCCATAATAGCTCCTCCAGCAGAAGCATCAATAAGAGTCCTAATGGGATGGCTCAAACCATTGTAGAAATGATGGACTTGCATCCATTTGGTGAAACTATGGTGAGGGCATTTTCTCAACAAATCTTGAATCTCACGCTTCATAGAATAGCTCTCCCTCATATTGATAAAGCTGCGTGTCAATTCCTCAACTTTATCGCTTTTCTTTGGTGGAAAAAATCTAGCCATAGAATTTGTTTGATAAGTAATCCCATGATGTTATTGAATCGGGTGGTTACAGAGTAAATTTAATGCTTTGCTTTCTCTTTCAATGAGAATGGGAACAATCTAAGACGAATAGCATCATCGTTCACCCCATTATATTTCATTGTATCACACACCTCCAAAAAACTCAGGATATGAGCATTCGGATCCTCATGTGCAAAATCGTGGAACTGAATTCCTTGTAGTCACTGGAGAGTGATGGACTTGAGCTCAAAATTGTTCGCTTGTATTGATGGTCTCCTAATCACAGGTGGAGTAACCACAGATGGGTGACCATAATCTCTGATAGGTGGCAATATAGTATCCATATTTGTCGCATCGGGGTGTATACTACCTCCTCTAATAGAACCAACATCGTCTTCTCTATTATCTTCCATCGGTCCCGTGGGTAGCTATTCCATTCTAGCTGCTTCTCTCTTGTCCCTCAGAATTCTTTTCAAAGTTCTCTCGATCTCAAGATCCAAAGGAATAAAATTTTTAGCAGAATCTCGTCGCATATAACCTAACGTACCTGCAAGTTTTTTTATTTTTCACAAAACAAAGAAAAAAAATAAAGTATAAAAAATTAATATAGTGGATATGCGTTTCCGTGATTATGTTTTTATGGATATGCAATAAGAAGTGCAAATTGCCTAATCGTGCAAGTATATGCTCGTTAAGTAATATAGTGTACTCACGGTACATATATCGATCCACAGGGAAAACCTTAGTCGTAGTGGGCTAAGTACCAAAATTATAATACTTCTTTTAATATTCAAAGCTGCTTGTCGTGATGCCTGAGTGGAATTAAGCGAGATTAGATTACCCTACGATGTAACTATGTGCTTGACGTAGAATGATCAAAAGGTTGCAAAAAGGTTAGGGTGTTGGTGTTGTTGGACAGTCCTATTATGTAATGTTGCTGTTCTATTTGATTATCTAGTATACATGTTCTCCAAGGAGGCACTTATCTATTGTAATTAAAGCCTTTCTCAGGAGTCATTTAACCTTCCTTTATCACTAGGTTTCTTGCTCCTTGGCTGACTGACATTAAAGGTTCATGGAATGCAAAGAACTCCTAAGCCTCCTAATTATTGATAGTAATATTAACAAGTTTATTGAGTTAGCAACTATGTCTAATTCTTCATTCACTTCTCCGAATTCTGAAGAACCACTCATATTAAGATTGATAAAATTAATATGTTGATTTCAACAAGCATGAGTTAATGATAAAACAAATATATAAGATAATGGAATTATGAAGGTCAACACTTTAACATAGTATTCATGTCCAAATCACTACCAACACCCTAAACCATGAAATTAGAACCTCATGGTGTTCTGTTCCATTATAAAAGAAAAGCAAGTCTTATTAATAAGGATAGAGAAAACTTCGAAGATCAAAGGAATGATGGTCTCCCGAATTCTTTCAGTCTCTCTCTCTAAGATAGGCCTTCAAGTCTCCTTTCCTTTTTTCCAGACCCAAGTTCTTCAAACCCTAGCACTACAAACGTTTTTCGAACCCCAAAATTGGATTCTCCTGTTCCTTTTGTAGCTTCTTCATGAGATAAGGTTTGTTAAGTCAACGTCGCGACGTTGGGCTGATTTCTGCACCACTCTTCTCCAGGACTCCTACAAGGCTCCATTTCCAACACTTTTCCTACAAAAACCCAATACAAACTATATATTAGAAAAGTACTCAAAACGAAGTCATATATATGAAACTGATCCTCAAATATCGCTAAATCCCGAGTTTGTAATGAGTGTTTTTAGGCACTCATCAATAACTCATGAACGTTACTGGATCTAGCAATAAGCATCAAATGAGCCCTAAAAGCTTACCAAGTACTGGCCATTCAAGGTGACTCGAAGGGATCTAAACCTAGAGTTTAAGGGAAACACATAAATGTCGATTGCATGCACACGTGAAAACATAGGGAATCGCCGTTTGCCTTAGGATTCCTTTGCCAGTCCCTTTACTTCATGGAATGAGGGGGTTTAGCCACTCATCCTATGAGTTTCATCCTCAGAGGGTGTTTGGCTAGTGAGAAAATGAGAGAAAATGAAAGAAATTGACAAAAATGGGAGCTTCCATCCTAAGCTTCCTAAAAAGACAAAAAAATTGAATAATGAAAAAGTTGCGTACAAAGTCTTGTATGTGGGCTTTTCAACCCACACTGCAAATACAAATTACCAAACTAAACAAAGCTGAATACTATTACATAGGGACCAAATGGGGAGAAACCAAAAAGGAGGTCAAAAAGTCAAAAGGGGAGGAAAGTTCAGCGAGTGCGTGATTTTACTTGAAGCTGCAAATTTTGTACGTCGAATTTCACATCTGCGGTGTTCGTAGGGGTTGCAAAATTTCATAACCACTATGCGAGTGGTAAGGTTAATAGCTACTAGAGCTTTACCTTACGCGTTTTATGCATTGAAGCTTTGAATTCCAATTGATTTCTTCATGCTTGTGCTGAATCCCTAACTTCAATATATATAGCCTGTGAAAACAACAAAACTTGCCACAAAATTCGATTAGTAGCATTGCTAGGTCCTTAACATGCCAACTAGGTCAATTAAGCTGATTACTACGCAAAAAGTGCTCAAACCCCGGAGTGTTAAGAGTATGAAACAACACTATTTGGGTAGTAATCAGTAAGGAAATTTGAGGATGGTTTGAAATTATCCATCCGGGGTAAAATTGTGGGACTCCTCCTACAAGTTATGGACTCGATGGTTGGGCGATATGGCTATAGAGGAGAGTGAATGATGCCGCAGACATCCGGGATAGGATACTAGTGATAAGAGGAATGAGAGCCCGACTCTCTTCGTCTAGCTAAGGAAAGAAGTAGAAGACTTTGCTCAGTGATGGTTTAGAATGGGGTCGTGGTTACCGGGGCGAGACCATGATCAATCATCCCAAGATGGGAGACACTCCAGGGCTTCTAGCCAGCCAGGGCAGAGAGTATGTTTTTAGTGCCACCAGCTTGGACACTTAAAGGCAGTGCCCTCGGGCGGGGATCTCGGGGAGATTCGTCGGGACACCACCGGTCCCGATCATCCGGTGGGGCATGCACGGATGCGGTTTGTTCCTCCTGCCGTGGGCGGGAAGGCAGATGTCCAGTCCTAGAGTCTTTGCACAAGCACCTACGGTTTCGTAAAATGGGCCACATGGGCCGGAGACACGTGGGTCGAGGAGTGGGAATAGGGTTCTGGCTAGGGACTTCGGGGCCAGGGGGTGTGTCATCAGCTACCTCATCTTAGCTTGCGGTCGATTCGATCATTCGGGTACATTTCTACCCTTTGTCTTATGGGCAAGAAATTATTGTTTGATTATGGTGCATCTCATTCATTTGTTGCTATTTGCATCATGTGTGGCGATTTTGGCTTAAATTGAAATATGGAAGCTAGTTGTATGATTTTCTCCCACAGGGCGGGGTGAGTGTTGATAAGATATGTTAGCATTGTGAGCTAGAGATCTCAGGGATTTTACTCACTATGGACCTAAGGGTCATAGACATGTCGGAGTTTAATGTCATCCTTAGGATGGATTGGTTGACGGCACATCGAGTCGTCATTGATTGTGATCTTAAGAGGGTTATGGCCTACACACTGGATGGTAATTGTGTTACCTTTCAGGGGGATAAGCATGACGCTTTACCCCGAGCCATGTACGACTCTAAGTGGCATGGGCTTGGTAGGGTGGTTGGTAAGCCTTACCCTAGAAGACGAGGTGAGATAGGATTTGGATCTACCACGGGTGATTTGTTAGTATAACGATGTTTTTCTGGATGAACTATCGGGATTACCTCTGTATAAGGATGTAGACTTCGTTATTGAGTTACACCGTGGTACATCGCTTATTTCTATGACTTTGCATAGAATGGCACCTGCTAAGTTGTAGGAGTTCAAGGTCCAATTGTAGGAATTATTGGACAGTGGTTTCATTAGACCGAGCACTTCACCTTGGGGCTCTCTGGTTCAATTTGTCAAGAAGAGGGATAAGACTCTTTGGCTGTGTATAGATTACTGTTGAATATGGCTACTATCAAGAATAGGTACCCTTTACTATCGAATGATGATTTATTTGATCAATTGAGAGGGGCATGGGTCTACTCCAAGATAGATCTCCGCATCAGTTACCATCAATTGAGGAGTTAGGAAGCAGTATCCACTGAAGGCGTTTAGAACACAATACGGGCATTTCGAGTTCACAGTGATGCCGTTCGGATTGACAAACACTCCAATGACATTCATGGATCTTATGCATAGGGTGTTCCAGCCCTACTTAGATCGGTTTCTTGTGGTTTTTGTGGATGACATCTTAATCTACTCCAAGTTTAAGGAGGATCATGAGGGTCACTTGAGGGTCGTTATCCAAACCTTGAGAGAGCATAAGTTGTCTCGGCTGAAATTCTTGGGGCACGTGGTATCGGCTTTGAGGGTATCCGTGGGCCCAAAGAAGTTTGAGGCAATTATGAGTTAGGAGAGACCAAAATCAATCTTCGAGATACGTAGTTTCTTAGGATTGGCAGGGTATTACAGGAGGTTCATTGAGGACTTCTCCTAGTATCTCCTTCTGGTTGCCAGACGGTGGTGAGGCGGGATGACTTGTGTGAGAGGGCATTGCAGGAATTAAAGAGGAGGCTTACTTAAGCTCCTATTCTGATAGTCCTAGAGAGGGGGCGGAGGTACACAATGTATTGTGATGCCTCTAAGGACGGATTGGGATGTGTTTTGATGCAGTTTGGGAAGGTGGTGGCTTATGGTTCTCAGTAGTTGAAGAACTATGATCAGAGTTACCCTACACATGACATGGAGTTAGTGGTCATTGTCTTTGCCTTAAAATCTTGGCACCACTATTTATACGGTGAGCAATTCGAGGTGTTTTCAAACCATAAAAGTCTGAAGTACATTTTTATATAGCGGGATCTCAACATGAGGCAATGCAGGTGGATGGAGTATCTGGAGGATTATGACTTCACTTTGCATTACCATTTCGGTAAGGCAAACGTGGTGGCTGATGCACTCAATCAAAAGTCACAGGGAGTGTTGGCTAGTATAGCTTCCTGGGAATGGCAGATGCTTAAGACTATGGGACAGTTCGGACTGCGGTATAGTGATCAGGCTTAGGGTATGTTAGGGAGTTTAGTGGCTATGCCTTCCCTACTGGGTAGAGTGATCGAGTTACAGGGACAAGACATAGAGATACTATTCATCAGGGACCGAGTATGGTCAGGTATAGGTGACAAAGGCTAGACCATACACTAAGATGGTAGTCTTTGGTATAGGGGACGGGTTATGGTTCCCCTAGTCAGAAGATCTGAGATAGGAGATCCTCAGGGAGTTCCATTGCTCTTGTTTTTCTCTGCATCCAAGGGGCACGAAGATGTATCACGATCTACATCACCAGTATTATTGGAGTGGGATGAAGAAACGCATAGGAGATTTCGTTCGACGATGTCTCACGTGTCAGTAGGTAAAGGTTGAGCACTAGAGGCCAGCAGGATTACTCTAACCATTTGAGGTAGTTGAGTGGAAGTGGGAGCACATCACGATGGATTTTGTGACTCACTTGCCATAAAAATCACAAGCACATGACGTTGTGTGGGTGATAATGGACCGGCTCACTAAGTCAGCACACTTTTTGGCTGTGTGGATGACCTTCACACTAGAGGAATTCTGCAGGTTGTATATACAGGAAATAGTTCGGTTACATGGAGTGCCAATATCCCATAGTATTGGATCGGGATCCCAAGTTTATGGCTCATTTTTAGAAGAGCTTCCAGCTAGCCTTGGGGACACGTTTTATGATGAGCACAACTTTTTGTCCCCAAATGGATGGTCAGTAGAGAGGACTATCCAGATTTTAGAGGACATGCTATGAGCATGTGTCCTGGATCTTAAGGGTAGTTGGGAAGAGCATTTACCCTTGGTGGAATTCGCCTACGACAATAGTTATCAAGCGAGCATATAGATAGCACCCTATGAGGCATTGTATGGGAGGCCATGTCGTTCTTTGGTTTGGACCAGGAGGTGGGAGAAGGAGCCACCATAGTCAGGGTTGGTTAAAAGACACCTGAGGAAGGTGGATTTGATATGAAGCGTCTTCTCACGGCTCGGAGAGCGAACGAAAGCTGCGACAGACGGCGGCGACCTCTAGAGTTTGAGGTGGGTGATCATGTCTTCTTGAAGGTGCTACCTAAGATAGGAGTGGTTAGGTTCGGTAGCGGGGAAAGCTATTGTCGAGGTATATTGGGCCTTTCGAGGTACTCGAGAGGGTAGGCACGGTTGCATACCGGTTGGCTTTACCGCCAAGTTTATCGAGTGTGCATGCTGTATTCCATGTCTCCATGCACCGGAAGTACACCCTAGATCCGACTCATGTGGTGGATTGGGGAGAGCTTATAGTTGATGCAGATGGAACCTTCGAGGAGGGACCTATGCATATCATGGATAGTCGGGATCAGGTTTTGCGAAGTAAGGCGGAATATTGGTAGTAAGTTGTTGTGGTATCTTGGAATGGGAGGCAACATTGGAGCATTGAGGGCTTACTATACGTGCCAACTATCCCTTCTTGTTCAAGGAAGAAGGTATGTTTTAGTCATTAACATTAAATGGATGTTGCATATGCATGAGATTGTGTGTGCTATTGTTGTCGACTAAATGGTATATATACAAATTTATGACACTATCACCAAAGAAGTAACTAGAGTCCCAAGCAACAACACCAGAAACTTGTTGACCAATATGTTGTGAATATTCAAATTATTAGTACCATTACTAGAAGACTAAAAATTACTCCTAGATGATGGCACGACTTGTCTGAATCAAATACATTATATGCTCATAAGAAAAATAATTTGTTCACTAAACTCAATTGAAAATTTACTTTGGTCTTAAAAACTGCAAGTGCACAGGTTGTACAAGTAATAAAGTGGACTTATAAGTCCGGATATCATTCCCACAGAGATTGAAAGGAATTTAAACTTCAACTACCCCAACTACTCAAGTTCTACACTATTTGAACGTCTAATTTAGATGAAAATTTAGTAACCTAATAAGAATTTTAAAAACTATAATCCTAAATTTAATATAAAGAAAAAGTTAAATCCTAAATGTACACTTGACTAAACCAGATCATTGCTGGATGTAAACACTAGGATTTCACTGCTGTGAAATTGTCAATTCCACCATCTAATCTCATTATTTTCCACGATTAAAATCTGAATTTGTCGAAGCGAGATAGTATAGTTTGGATTCCTCCTCTAACCATACTTTTCACTCAGTAGAAGTCCATGTTCATTCCTGAAACATGATTCTAAACAATTACTTGTAAATAGAATTCCTTTGTAAGATCTGGATATTTTTATTTTCCAATACTTCATACCCATTTCTTATATTACTTGATTTCTTGCTTTCGAGAGCAGGCGATTGCTAGATGCTTTACAAGATGAATGATGTCTCATCATAAGATACGAAAGAGTTTTCTCTTTCATGATTAGATCTCATCTTAACACGGGGGATCAAGATCGTTCTTCCAAACCCATGAGAGATCTCTAATTGATTAACTGATATATTACTCAGCATTCTCAAACCATAGACAAATTGAGGATTTATCTAAGTAACCTTTAAGAGCTCATTAGTTCGTAATATTAGTCTAACATACCCCAGTAGCGATTTAGGCTCTAGGAATCTCCATTTACTGTGTCACTTTCGAGAGAGACCACGGAAATCGAGCGGACTAAAGTCCTTTCATGGGTATAAACTACTAAAATTGGGAGCAATTAAAATCAAGAACAACACCATTCAAATAAATTCAACATTCAACTTAAGAGATTTTCTTCTCATCGTGCAGAAAATACCATAACTAACGTAAGATATTTCCTAGTGGAAGTTGTGTTCTTGAAAAATGGATTACAACATACAATGAAATACTAATCAGGAAAATTCCACTGTAAGTGCAATCAACTGAAGAAATAATTTCTAGCATTTTTTTGGAGTTCATTGCATTCAAATAGTAATCGTAAATGAATTTCAACTTCAAAACTTCTGAACAAATCACTGTTCAATCTAGTGACAAATTAAAATATCAAGTTACGCTAATCTACGAAGAAAATAAAAAATAAGAAAAAGAAAAATATAGTACAAAAGAGTCCTCGACTCAAATTTTCTGTATAAACTTTAAGCGATCGTTTATATTTATAGAGCCCTAAAAGTTTGGGCCCTAACTTCAATGCTTATTTTATGAATCCCTAAATTTTAGGCCCAGGTTATCTTCTCAGTCGCAACTTGAAAGTTATGTCGCGACAGAGTTTTGAATTTTTATTTGCGGAGTTTTGTTATGGTTTGCTTGATTGTTTATCGTGACACAGATCTTGTGCTCATTCTTGCTTGAGTTGCAACAACATATTTTTGTTGCGACATTTTCTTTCCCCTTCGGTATGATATCTGTCGCGAAAGCTTCGCTGTCGCGACAATGTTATGTTCATTCCTCAAACATGTATGTTCTGACTGTCGATATCCATGTCGCGACACGGTTTGATACGCACCTTTTTGCAGAGTTGGTGTCACGACCGAGTTTTCATCCGGCGGTGATGTTGATCCGCTTCTTCAAATTGATGGCGCGTCCCAGCTTTTCTTGTCGCGACAACATTTATGTTCTAGTTCTTATTGCAACAATGTCTTACATTATTGTCATCTCGATCGCGACCCAAAAAAATCTGTCGCGACAGAGTTCTGTCACCACTTAGCTTGTTTCCTTATTGCAACTTCATTTTTTATGTTGCGACCTAGACTTTTGTGTTGGGGATGTTTTACATGTTTCGACCCCAATATGTTATGTCGCGACAACACTTTTCTACATGCAGCATATTTTCCTGTCGCGACTTAGTTTATCTAGTCACGACATAACTTGTCTGCCTTTAGCCTGTCTTTGTGTCGCGACCCATTTTCCCTATCGCGACAGGAATTTTCTTTGTTCAATTGACTTGTGTTGTCGCAACCTAGTTTTCTATGTTGCGACATGACTTCTTTATATTTGTGTTGAAACTCCTTTCGCAACTTAGAAGTTGTGGTGCTACCTCGTTTCTCTCTGTTAAGCTTATTCCTGTGTCGCAACCTAAAGATCTCTGTCGCGACTTCAAAACACCTATTATGCTTGAAGTCTGTCGCAACATTGACTCTCCTTGTTGCAACCAGGTCAGTTAATCTATTAAGCATCCTTTGTCGCGACCTAGTTTTCTTATCGCGCCCTAAACTTCTTCTTTAGCATCTTTTTTGTCTCAACAAACTTTTCCATGTTGCAAAAATCAGTGTCGCGAGAGAAGATGGTTATGTCGCGATAGATATTCTGCCTTTAGTTTAGCATTATGTCGCAACATAAACTATTTTGTTCCCAGTTGACTAGCATATGTTTTTCCCATTCTTTGTCGTGACTTGCTATCTTTTGTTGTGACCTAGCTCAATTGTCAACAATCCAGAAATGTTGTTGCGACACATGAATTGTTGTTGGGACACAGTTTCTTTGGTAATATCTAGGAAGTTTATCGTGACACACAAATTTCAGTCGCGACATGGACTGCTGTAATTGTTGTTTTTCTCTTCTTTAAATTTTGAAATCTCGTTTACGAATTAGTACACGTAAAACCACGGTTGAAAATACTCCATAATTTGGCATTAAAACAGCTCTGAAATTATTGAAAACAAGCCAAAAAAATGGATTAAAAATAGATGAGCTTAAGACTCATCAAATTCCCCCAAACTTAAAGTTTTACTTGTCCCTAAGCAAAGAAAAGAAGATTTGTTTGTCCTTAAACAATTTAGCTTTATTTTTAAGGACATTTTTCTGTTTTGCAATGAAAATCTACAACTTGAATTGAAACTAGTTAGTTGCAGCTTAATTTCAAATTTAGTTTTTAGTTCAGACTTAAGACAAATTTTCAATTATTGTCACAAACAGACTAATGAATTCTGAAATGTAAACAATTTAGTCAATTAATCTTGATCTCTGTGTGTGTTGGTTTTCTTTCCCTTCCTCCTTGACAGGATTAGCTAATCTTCTGGAATTCTACACAGTGACTGTAATTTCTTTTGGCTCTTCAAGGTCCCATATGCTTGTTTTTCATATTAATCTCCACTAATGTAGGCAAGTTCCACCTTCAAGATCAATTAGGTGTTTTAGGCTTGTAGAGTTTGGCTTAGGTAATTGGGTAGATAAGTGGAGAATTTAAGAATTTAAACATTTGCCAGTTCACTCTTCGAGAGTGTGTATCTTTGCCTCACATCCTTCGTCCTTTTCTTTTCTGCACAATGTGCGAAAAATATTCCCCGAACTTGTCCTTGATGTATCCCATACTTGCCTATTACAGGCTTGGCATCTTTTAGAGAGTCTCTTTTGCTTTCTTTTATTTGTCAAATAATTTTTAGGATTAAGTGCGATATCTTGTCTTCTTAGGCTTTCTACCACTCTTAGAGAACTTTAGACTACGCGACTCTTATACGGTTGACATTAGGGTACTAGGTGTTGAAACACCCCTAAGAACTTAATTGTTCGAGAGGAAGGCCCTGAAGACAAAACTTAATCCTTTGACAACAAAATTTTAACTTCATCTCTGCATCCTTTTCCATTTCTTCATTTGTTCTTTTCTTTCTCCATCCTTCATTCTTGTTTCCTTTTAAGTCAAAAAATACATTTCCCCTAACTTGTCCTTTTATGTATTTTGAAGTTCCTGTCTTGAAACCTGGGCAAATAAGGGTTCTTTACTGTAGGATTAGAATAAAGGAAGGTATGAGGCTTTCATTTTTGTTGTTCAAATGAAGGAACTAGACAATTGGATCAAATTTGGAACTAGATTATATGCTTATGCATATTATGAGGGTTGTCTTGAAAGGCTTAAACTTCCAAGGATGCCTATATCACTTCTTGTTAGTGGAATTGCCTAGGATTTCGCCTTGACTTATAATCTAACAAGTTCTAGGACCTTGGACTATTTGACTATGACTGAACCTAGAATATGTCCCTAATCCTTCACAAATTGTTAAGGAACATTTTACCATGTGCATTGTTTTTCAGGACTTTCACTAACCTTATTGTTTATACAACGATTTCAAAGGTCTTATTTGTGTCGATTAATACATTTTCTTAAATCTGAACTTTAAACTTCATTCTGGATTTACATGCAACTTCTTGTTCCAATTCATTGAGGCCTACCACAATTTCAATTCAAAAGTTGTTTGGTTATGAGGTTTTGTTGTTATGTTATTTAAATCAAGTTAAAGAGTTCATTTGATCATGCTTTCAGCTCAAAACATCACAACACACCAACAATTGTAATCTATTCAATTCAACCCAAACTTCCCAACTCAATTTTCACATCAGATTCATTCATTTATTCAAAACAAATATAATTTTTTAATAAGCAATTAACAACAAACAAAAAGAATTTGACATAGACTCTTTCAGAAATTTATGTTGAACTTTTATTAAGAGGGATGATTACAATTTTTGGTTTGGAGAAAAGAGGCTACAGGGGTTCATCTCCTTCTTTTGTAGGATTTCGGAATTTTAAGGTTAGGAGGTACAAGGTTGAAGCTAGCTAAAGATGGAGGAAACCTAGGTATTGAGATGTTTGACTTCTCTTTCTCTAGAGGTTCTTCCTTGTTGAAGAGGCAATGATCATTGGTAAATTCTACTTGAGTAATCAATTCATCTTACCTCTGACCTATATGTTGGAATCTAGCGATAAGAAAACG
Organism: Tetrastigma voinierianum; assembly: GCA_016808115.1. Lineage (NCBI taxonomy): Eukaryota > Viridiplantae > Streptophyta > Magnoliopsida > Vitales > Vitaceae > Tetrastigma > Tetrastigma voinierianum. The sequence continues at coordinate 41,624 of JAEQBH010003418.1, forward strand.
CAGCGGAAATAAAAAAAATTTAATGTTGAACTGCATCAAGATTCAAGAGGTTTGATGAAACAAAACAATGAATCAAGGAAATCCGATGAAACTAAACAATGAATCAAGGAAATCCAGATCATACCTCTTGTAGACAGAATCCTTTTCGACTAGTGCAGATTTGCTTGATCACACACCTGTTTGAAACCTGAACATAACTCTTCACAGAAGCGATCAGCGACGAGCGAGGCAGCGATGCGATGTGCAAACGCCCTCTAAAGGTATCCTACGAGCGACTAATGGATGGGATGGATGTGCTAGCACGCTATGATAGGTCTTTGTCCCCTGAAAACGAAGATACCTTAGTGTCTTCCAAAACTACAAAAAGAATTCTCTCTAAAAACGCCCACTTCCAAGAACCACATCCTTTAGATGATAAGCCCATATTTATATCTGACCTCCCAACCCTTTTGATAAACCAATTTAAACCAAATTCCATTAACTATTAATGGGTTTGGGCTTAATCATGGAGCTAAGGAGTGAGCCTTTCTAACTCCATTATAGCTCATTCTTATGTGTGACCTATGGAGGTTCCTTTCCCGATGTTGTGGTAGGCCCAAATCTGTATTCTAAGACCACAAGTTATAATTGGTCTCTAGCAAGACATTATAACTACCCAAATCAAGTGGTCGATGACTCTGAAAAACCCTTACCATAGTATGATATTGAATATTTGTCACCTTGATGTCTCGATTAAGCTTAAAGCATGGATGAAGTCATCTTTATACAACTTAATCGTTTCTTGATTCTCAAGTAGATTGACTAAACAAATGATATTGATAACTCCTATCAATCTCATTCGAGCACGACTATGCATTTCTCAGTCTCACTTATCAGAGGCTGATACATCTCACTCGATTAAACGGGACAAATTCCTTTGCCTCGCTCACATTCCTCCACATGATTTCTTGCGCTGCCCGATCATAGCTGTATTACCATCCTGGTAAGGCGTCATTGAGCTCGTCAAGACACGAAGTTCCTCATGTAGGAATCCATGGTGGTCGGTCGAAGGACTCAAATACCACTCTTTGTAATGAGAGTGCCGATGACATAATCCATGAGTATTTCTCTCATAGCGGAGTCTGGAATCCAATAACATGAACTTAACATGTATTTATGTTCTGAGTAACATCTTATGTTCATGACCAACAAAACATGGTCTTTTCTCAAAAAACATAATAGTCTTACTTCATTATTATTCCCATAATAATGATTGACTATGGACTATTTAGAATAGTGTTCTTATGCCTTAAGGTTTTACTATCAAGTCACATACTTGATGACATAAAGCGAGCGACTATTCAAGGATCTGATTTTATCAAGTTAAACCACAATTTAAATAACAAGATAAAATGATAAAATTCCTTGTATATAAACATATAATGACAATGTATATGCAACTGGTCTAGAGCATATCACTAACGATCTCCCACTTGCCGTAAGCGATCGGGCATAAATCGAATGCCTATCGATCTAGTATGACTATCATGCTTTGATTGTGGAAGAGGTTTAGTCAAAGGATCAACAACATTGTCATCGATTATGAACTCTACATATCTTAGCACATCTCCTCTCTCTGATGATCTCATGAATGGGGTGGAAGCGCTGAGTATGTGTTTGGATTGCTGATGTGAGTCAGGAGGCTCAGCTGAGCAATGGCCACACTATTGTCATGATAGACGATCCACTAGGTTTGTAATGCTAGGAACAACACCAAGTCTAAAAACGAAATTTTGATCAAACTACCTCCTTAGCTACATGCGGCGGCTATGTACTCGACCTGCATGTGAATCGACCATGGTGTCTTGCTTCCAGAACTACTCCGACTCATAGCACCTCCATTCAAACAAAACACAAAACCAGATTGCGATCTAAAGTCATCTAAGTCAGACTGAAAACCAGCATCGGTATAACCACTTATAACTAGCTCGCCTTCTTGTCTACCATAGATAAAAAAAAAAAATATATCCTTGGTTCTTCTCAAGTACTTAAGGATATTATTGACTGCTATCAAGTGACATTCAATTGGATCTTACTAGAATCTACTTGTCATGCTTAAGGCATAGGAGACATCAGGTCGGGTGCAAAGCATGGCATACATGATAGAACCAATAGCCGAAGCATATGGGATTTTATCCATCATTCTTTCTAGATCAACCATTGGTTGGACATTGAGACTTACTGAGCTTAATGCCATGAGGCATTGACAAGAAACCCCTCTTGGAATCTTGCATGCTAAACCTCTTTAGCACCTAGTCTATGTACCCACTTTGACTCGAGGCGGAAATGGCGGTGAGATCTGTCTCTATAAATCTTATGGATATGGCTGACTGACTAAGTCTTTCGTTGAAAAACATTTCCTGTGAGACTTGACTCTGCCCAGTAGGGATGTCATTTCCAATGAGTAAGATACTCGTCCACATCTGACCTTAAGAAGACAATTGCACTCCGCTAACCTTCTTGCTTGTATACAAAGGCTTATCTTTATTTTCATAAAGCGAACTCTTTACTTGACCTCATCAAAGCGAAGATTCCGGCCGTGAAGCCTACTTTAATCCATAAATGGATGCTGAGCTTACACACCCTATTAGGATACTTAGGATCGACAAAAACCCTCGGGTGGATCAGCAAATTCAAACACAGTTATCGTACGTGATTGCATCTTAGACTTCATGGCATGAAGCCATTTTTCCAGTCTGGGCTCATCATTTGCCTCATGATAGGTTGTGGGCTCATCTTGATCCTGAGCTGCATGGTTTTGTCGTCGATTACAAAAATCCATATCTCTTGGGCTCCTTGATGAATCTTATTAGACTTTAGTGGGCCTTATCTGGAAGAGAGGTGACTCAACAGGCTAGTTTGCAGAGTCTTGTAGAATTTCATGGAGGCTCGGTGGCAACTTATGGTTCTTGAATTTCTTGAGATGTCTTACTCAGCGACTCTTTTGGAAATGAACTCTCTTTCTAAAAAGACTCCATTACGAGCAACAAACACTTTGTTCTCAGATGGGATGTAAAAGTAATACCCTTTTGTTTCCTTTGGATACCCCACAAATAAGCACTTATCATATTTGGATGCTAGATTATCAGAAGCCTGACACTTTACGCAAAGCACTGGCAAATCTTGAAAAAATGGACCGGGACGCTTTCACAGTACAACTCATATGATGTTTCTCAACGCTTTGATGGAATTCTATTCAATAAGAAACCTTGTGATCTCTAATGCATATCCTAGGATATTGGAAAATACGTTCGACTCATCTGGAAATCGAACCATATCTTAATAAAGTTCGATTTCTCGCTTTCGGATACACCATTCATTGTGATGTTCTGGGTGGGTGAGGTTGTGAGACTATCCTGATCATGAGTTGATCCTTCAGAGTGCGGCTTAAATATTCACCTCGATCGGATCAAGTGTTTTGATATTCTTTCAAGCTAATTACGTACTTCATTCTTGAATAATTTGAAATTTTCAAATGATTCAGACATGCCTAATTAAGTAGATGTAAACATATCTAAAGTCATCGATAAGTAATGAAGTGCGATAACCTCTCCCCAGCAATCAGACTTATTGGTCCACAAACATATGTTTGTATAAGGCCCAATAAGTCACTAGCCCTCTCACTGTGTTCAGCAAAAGGAGCCTAGGTCATTTTGCCTAGTAAACAAGATTCACATGTTCAAATGACTCTAAGCCAAATGAATGTATTAGCCCGTCTCGTGGAGCTTTGGAATGCGTTCTCATTGACATGGCCCAAACGATAATGCCAAAAGTAGGTTGGATTCAAGTCATTGGACTTGAACCTCTTAGTATCGATGTTATAGATGGGCTTAGGTTGTTCCAAGTTTAGAACGTAGATACCATTAGATAAATTAGCATTCCAGCAAAATATACGCATTATAGATGGAAAATATTATTCATAATAACAAAAAGTGAAGTAATAAGTAACAGCGAAATAATGTTTACGCTCATAGCGAGCACATAATAACGAATTCTTTAATTGGAAAACAAGTCCACTAGAGCGAAGTTAAATCATAAGCTCCTACGGCTAATGCAGCGACTCTTGCTCAGATTTCCTGGCTCGTGAGTCCGCCGCCTTTGGCAATGATCTTGCTTTGCGGGCCTTGCACATTTATAAATGTGAGATCCACATCCGGTATCTAATACCCATGAGTAAAGTAAGCAGTTGACTTCTATAACATAAAAATACGAGTGGTAGCCTCATTTGCTTCTTGCTTTTCTTGATCTTCTAGTAGAGCTTATAATTCCTCTTCAGATGACCTTGTTCATTACGAGAAGAAAACTCCCTCCTTGGCGGCCTTGGCTAGGCGCCCAAACTGGGTATCCTTTGCCTTTCTTAGCCTTATTACCTTTTTCCCTTTCCTTTTCTTTTCATACCTTCCTTTACAAGCCACCAAGCCTTTGGTTTTGTCTTTTAAATGTTCGTCTTAACATTCTTTAACATTCCATACTTTGTTAATGGATTTCTCCATATGGTGCATATTGTAGTTTCATAACGATTGTTCATAAGGTCGGAATGAATCAGAATCGAGATCATTAGCGACTCATGACTAATAGGAGCACAGCACTCAGAGTTGATCGATAAGACCGCCGTCTTAAGTACGTGTGCACTTAAAAGTGTCAGGAGTCATCTTGACGTGCTTTAGTGGTTGTAAACCTGTCTTAACGTGCTTGCTCTTGGAACATTCCCTTGAGACATCATATCAAATGCCTCCATTTCCTCAAATTGCTTCTGAAGCTTAGAGTTCATGGTTGTAAGCATAAGACAGGTTACATCCACAGAGTTATTCAAATGCTTATTATAAGCATCCCTTTATTCGTGGGGCATTGTTGCGAGGTTCATTAGGAGTTTCATTATCAGAACATACATCTTCTCCCTCTTGTTTAAGGACAATCCTCAAATTTGAACCAATCAGGAAGTTTGTCATTAAGTTTTCCTTTTCAGGATGATCGCGAGAGTAAATGTTGATGTGTTGTTTGATGCCATTAATCTACATACAAAAAAAATGCAAAAATTTTAATAAAGGAGGTCTTTAATATTCCCATTAAAATTAATAACTCTTTAATTAACATAGAAACAATATTATAGTTTCTTGGTGATTTGAAAATCAAATTTGACTTAAACTGACTTGGCTTTAACAACTTACTTAAACTTAAGCTAAGTGGGTGAAAACTTTGTCCATTTATGCCCTTGAGGCCCCAAAAGCAGATTATGATGGCCCAATTAAGTCTAACCATATTCAATCTTATGGATATCTGTTATCAATGTATCTTCTAAGATGGCTCGCGCTTTGGGAGCTATATTAAAGCGATCGAGTATTGATAAGTGTTAAATTATGGAAGGCATTTATGACTAATATTTAATGTGATGAAATTATCAAGGTTGTTAGGCAAACTTTACTCCAAACATACATGCATCACATACAAGCATATTAATAAGCATAAATGTAAAGCATTGACATGTCGTAGCCCGTTTCCTAAGGTGATCTCCATAATGATATTGGAATGCGGGATTAAATTTATAATACACTTAAGCTTTATGGGCATGTCTTAAAGAACGAACGGGCCTCCATTCTTAAGTTCTTCTTCATTACAAGCAAGTAATAGTATGCTGTTTATTTCAATAATAAAAAGAACATGTTGTGTCATTAAAAACAACAATAACTGGTAGTATGCTAATATAATGAAAAAAGAGACACACATGTTGTGTCGATAAAAATTAACCATTAGTAGTATTTAAAAATTACAAAGCCACCAATAGTAATACCTTAATCACATGGAACTAAGAGATATGACATACTTTTAAATGCAAGTGAATATAAACACATTAAGCACATAATCGGATTATGAACCTTAGTGCTCCAATTGTAGTGTTAGTCACATAAACAAATTTAAGGCTAGCATAAGGTGAGATTCTTTGCTTGGAAATTTCTCAAGTCATTAATCCACACCTTAATTCTAGTCATTCACCAATGCTGATTACTCTTAATCTAAAATCCATCATTAATTTGGAACTGATCCTATTTAATGTGTAATAATCACATAACTGATCCAATCTTAATGTCTAGCATTAATGTCATATGTGATCCTACGATTAGAATAATGCAATAACTTGATTCATTCTTAATGTCTATATTAATGTATAACTGATCTACCTAATTAAAATAATTTTATTAACGATCCATTTTCTTAATCTACAACATTAATGCTTGATCTGATTAATAAGAATATGTAAGAGCCATACTTAGTATGTAACAGTCTTATTGATTAATAAGTATCTGTAACAACCATACTTAATAATATGTGGTCCAACTATTAATAAGAATCTGTAACAATATGCTTAATATTTAACTTGAGTCCTACTTGATTAAATGTAAGTTGTAGCAGTCCTAATCATATTAGAGCACAGAACTACGAACTTCAGGATTGGTCGATCATCAACGATCCTAATCCTATTAGAGGCTTTTTCTAACGAATGATTTCAATTACGATATGATGTTCTGGACTTCATACGAGAAAAAAAAAAAAAAAAACATATTTCAGTTATCACGTATAAATGGATGAACTAATGGATCATGGCATATCACATATGGAAAAACAAGCCCACTAAACGGATCCAGTTATGTCTTATGCAGAATAGTTTACCCGAACAACAAGTAGCTTTGATACCATTGTTGGAATCTAGCGATAAGAAAACGCAGTGGAAATAAAAAAAATTTAACGTTGAACTGCCAGGATCAAGCGTTTGATGAGCTAAACGTGAATCAAGAAATCGGTGAAACTAAACAATGAATCAAGGAAATCGGATCACCTCTTGTAGATGAATCCTTTTGGTAGTGCGATTTGCTTGATCACACATTTGAAACACCATCAGAACTCCTTTTAGGCTTGATCCAATAGCAACGGAGGCGAGACGATACGATTACCCAGCGCCCTCACAAAGGTATCCACCTGAGCAGTAATGGATGGGATGGATGTTCTAGCACTTATGATAGGTCTTTGTCATGAAAACCAAAGACACCTTAGTGTCTTCCAAAACTCCTAAAAGGAATTCTCTCTCTCTAAACGCCCCTTCAAAGACCCCATCCTTTTAGATGATAAACCCCGTATTTATGTCCAAGCCTCCCAAACCTTTTATTACAAAGCGGAGTTAAAACCAAATTCCATTAACTATTAATGGGCTTGGGCTTGGGCAGGCTTGAGCTAGGCTTAATCATGGGCTAAGGAAGCCTTCCCAACATCCATTATAAGCATTCTCTTATGTGTGACTCTATAGGTTTCACTGCAAAATGTTAGACGGGCGGAAATCATATTCCAAGCCCACATGTTATAGTGGTCTCTAGCAAGACATTATAACTACTGAAATCAAGTGAATTTGATGACTGAAAAACCTTACCATAGTATGATATTAGTCCTTTGTCACCACGATGTCTCGATTAAGCGCAAACACGGATAAAGTCATGCTTTATACAACAATCGTTTCTTGAGTTCTCAGAGTAAGTGACTAAACAAATGATATTGATAACTCTTATCAATCTCATTCGAAACATGACTATATTTCTTAGTCTCACTTATCAAGAGGCCATTAGACATCTCACTCAATTAGAAGCTGGGACAAATTCATTACTTTCTCCGGCTCTCGTTTCCTCCCGCGCTGATTTCTTGCATGCTTGACCATTGCGTATTACCATCTGTTAAAGGCGTCCATTGAGCTACGTCAGACACGAAGTTCCTCATGTAGAATCCATGGTGAATTTAGGTCGAAGGACTTTCGAATTCCCTGCAATGAGGTAGCGTGGCATAATCATATAGTATTTCATGGCGGGTGGAATCGATAACATGAACTTAACATGTATTTATGTTACGAGTAACATCTTATGTTCATGACCAGCAAAACATGGTATTTTCTCAAAAGCATAATAAGTCTTACTTCATTATTATTCCCCTGATAATGACTATGGTTATTTAGAATAGTGTTTTTATGCACAAGTTTCTATCAGTCACATGCTTGATGACATAAAGCGAACTGACTATTGAGATACGATTTGTCAAAGTTAAACCACAATTTAAATAACAAGATAAAATGATAAATGCCTGATGTATATAAACATATAATGACAATGTATATGCCACTGAACTAGAGCATATCACTAACACTATGTTGTTCATGGTTCCTTCAAGTTCAGTGAGCATAGTGTGTATGTTCACTAAATTTGAATTCACTGATCAGAGCTTTCATTCCACGGCACATGCATGGTTGTTGTCCATCTCTAGCTCCTTGTCCCTCTTCTCCTGGCTTCCCCAAATTCCTTGAACTCTTCCTTGTAGAGATACTTGAACCCCTGCGCCTGTGACATACTTCCTTCCAACTTTTCTTCTGCTTTTGTCACAAAAGGTCGGCACATCTTCATCCCTTTTAGTTGCTCATTGTAGAATTTGTATTTTGAATCAATCTTTGCACTTGGCACTCTTCATCCTTTCCATTTCTTATTCCATTCCTCTTCCCTCTGCTTGAGAAGTTATTCCCATCTTTGTTCTCTTCTTCTGAAGCCTGCCTCCATAAATTCTTCTCTTATTCTATGTTTTTGTTCCCACTTCTTCTCTCTCTCATCCATTTCCTTTTTCATAGAAACTAGCATCTCCATGATTTCTTTTTATTTCTATGTTGCCTTGAGACACTTCTTCAGTTCGAAAAATTTTTCACTTACATGAGGAGAAGATTGGAATCTTGGACTTATTTTGCTTTAGAAACTCATCTTGACTAAGCGATTGGAGCCCTCCTCACAGGAATTTTCCATCAGCCCATTCTTCTTCTTAACCACGAGGCTCCCTTTGTAACTTCTGATCTCATTCTCTTCATTTTCCTGCTCTTTGGGCCCTTGATGACCATATTAATGTCGAATAGGAGCTCTGGGCGGTTCTCTTACACACTTTTCACTCGATAGAATCTGAGTCGGTGATAGTTCTAGCTGAATGGGATCGATCCACTTTTTACAACTTGTGAAGGTTTGATGATGTTTCTATTATTTTCCCCACATCAAACACAACCTTCAATGGGCATTTATAGATAATGGCTTCATTCTCCCTTATTGTGCAAAGATGCTTTGTAGGAATTATAACAGAAGCTATAAAATAAAACCAAACATTTGCTTCTTTTGTTAGGGAACCCCTGAGGATGGATTCATGAGGATTTTTCTTCGTTGAGTTCAGTTTCCACTTCACTTGGTCGAAACCACTATTTTCTCATGGTTGGGTTCTCTGATCAGCTTCTTGTATTTAGACCCATTTTTGGGATCCCTGATTTGTAGAACCTCGTTAATCCTTTTAATTAGCCCATGAGGACTATACTCCCTTTGACATACTAACCTCTTCCTTCGTATACTATCATATTGGAATTAGAACTCCTTGACTCTTTATAGCATAACCGGGGTGGCTTGTGCTTCAGGAAACGAGGTTCAAGCCCTCTTTTCAATGATCTCTACAAATGGTGAGATGAAAGTACTGAACCCCTTTCTCCAATAAAACCTTTATAGCTCAGATTCTCTTTCCAGAAGGAGTAAGTTTCATTTGAAATGAAAGCTTCATTGTCTTCTGCTTCTTTCGCTTTCATTTCTACTTTCTCTTCTTCTTCCTTCGAGCGGGGGTTTGTGCCTTTTGCACGCCGGTTCTTTACTTGAGTTGCCTCAGTTTGAGGTTCCAGATGAATCTCTTCTTCACCAGCTGTGTATTCTTCCATCATCTCATTGAGGTTTGGGATTAAGCTCTGGGGTTTTGCCATCGAAGTGATATGGATTTAGGGATTAAGGTCTCTGAAATCTAGGGTTTTCATGTAGTGAGATGAGAGAAAAGTGAGAATTTTGGTGAGTGCTGAGTGGTTGAACATTAGGGAGGATGGCTTTCAATTTTTGGAGAGTTTTTTTCGGTTTATGGCTCGATAAATGAATGCCTCTCTTGAGTAGGTGTGATAAATGATTAAGGTCACAACGATAGCCTTTGTAATTTTAAGCTGCGAATTTATTTTGTGACCCTGAAATGAATATTTTCACTCAAAGTCTTTATTATTTGAAGCCTAATGTTGTGACCCACTTTAGAGTTTAATCGCAATAATGAATAGTCTGACATTGAAAATTTTGTCAGAACTATGTCATTGGACTCAACAATTGCTCTGGGTTATAATCTAGGTAGTGACCGGATAAGATTTAATGTCGATGAGATTGGTTTCAACAAAGCAAAAGTGAGTCGCGACACCATGAAGGTGAATTAACGACCTTGTTTCTTTTGCCATTCACTTTTGGTTTTAAAATTTCTTGTACATAGCGGGAAGAAACAATGTCATGACAACATAACTCAGTTAGTTCTGTCGCGACTGAACTTTTAATGTTAGAGCCCTAATTTTCTTATAAATTTGTGTGACCATTAAATTTCTTGTTGCGACAGCCCTTACCCCTCTCACTTATAAAACAATGTCGTAACATTTCTTTTGTCATGACGAAGATTATTTTCCAAAATTCTCTTATAACAAGAATTTCCTTCCTATTCGATTAATCGCTCTTGATGGTCAATTTGTTCAATTCTAGCATTGTAAAGAGATATCTAATAACAAAATATCATTAATTCAATATGCACAACTATCTCAACACATCAACATAGCATTCAAGCAATTGACAGCAAACTTCCCCAAACTTAATATATGCATTATCATTCAAAATAAGTTTAGGGAATGAGAAATACTCTCCCTTGTAGTCATTTTTTGCACAATTCAGCTTAAGGCAGGGTGCTTTACAATAAATACGATTCAGGTTCATTCCTCCTGTTCGAGAAATAAATAGAAAAATTTAGCAAATTTTGATATTCCGAAAACTTCTACTTGAATCAAAATCTAATAATCAAAATCTCCTTAAAAATAACCAACATCAATCTAAGTACATAAGAAAAATAATAAAAAAAAAATTAAATTCAACTTGGAGTTGCTCTCTCCACGAAAACACTCAATTACTTATCCTTAGCTAGACATTTTGTTGTATTTTGTCTTTCTTGACATTCTTTTGCTTGCTCTTTTAGTCTGAGCTTTTCTTCATTGGTTTAGTCTCCATGCACGCTTTGTCCAACATTTTCTTGCTTCATTGCATTTCATTACTGCCTCTCATTGCAGTTGGTGTGAGATCTTTAGGATTGACCTCAGTATTGCTAGGAAATGTATTTCTGGTTTGGCTTTGCAAGGTTAGGGCCAGCTGCCCTACTTGAGTCTCCAAGTTTCTCAATGTAGCATTAATATTTGTTTGAAACACAGTTGTGTTAGCTTGGAAATTCTCATGTTCAACAAACTTTTTCTCATGCACATTCAGGATCCTTTTGTTTTTTGTCATGAATTGCAACACCTGATCTTCAAAGGTTTAAGTTATTTTCTACCCTTGATACTCTCCTCTGTTATCCCTATTTTGTTGTTGTTGTTGTTGCTGCTGTTGAAACCTAGGCTAAGTATAAGCTTGATGGTAGTTCTATCCATGTCTAGGACGATGTTGTGCTCCCCCCACCATAGGAAAAATTTTCATGGTTTCTTAGTCTTTGGTGTAGTGTATAAACGAATTAGGGTTAAACTTGGTAGAAATTAGTAACCTCTGCCTTATTCATACACTTTGTTTGTAACACCTCAAAATATACCCTAGTCGTTTTCGACATGTTTAGGTATATTAAAAAGCAAAATAGGAATTTTCGGGAAATAAAATGAGAGACCCGAAAGGAATATTAGAGACAAGGGTAAAGTGGTCATTTACCATTGGAGGACATAAAAGGCATAAAGTAATAAGGTTATATACAATTATGGAATTTGAGAAAAAGATGGGATGCCAAGTATAATATGTATAAGTTAGATTGAGAATAATAAAAGAGAGAGAAATTGCCTAAATGCAAAAATGAAAAAGAATTAAAATGCAAGGCAATTTGGCCTTGCTTCAAGTGGATAATATCAATTGGTCTCTGTTTTGAGAAGGCAGAAAAGAAAGCGTAGAGAGAGAGAGAAGAAGGGGAGAAGAAGAAGAAGAGGAAGAGGAAGAGGAAGAGGAAGAGAAGAAGAAGAGAAGAGAAGAGGAAGGGAGGAGCGAAAAGGTATGGAGCTATGAATTCTTGTATGAATTTCCATGCAATTGTATGGTTAGTAACTTATCCCCAAACCTAGGTTTGTTAGGATTTCATCCTAACCCTAGAATTAATGAAAGTAAGATTAGTAAAACCCTAAATAATACAAGAAAAATATGGAATTCTCCCTTTTAGGTTAGATTCATGGATTAATTACAAATAAGTGAGTTAGGGTTTAGAACAAACCCTAACTAATCTTTATAATTGGTTTATGTATGGGTTATGACCATGTAGTGTTTGAAATGATTCATAGAAAGGTTCTTGAAGAAAGATGTGAATTGAAGATGATTGAGTAGAGATTGAGGTTACAAGATGAATATGGGTGGAAGTGTGTATTGATTATTAAGTTGATTTGGGTAGCAAAAATGTGGAAATATGGGAGAAAACAACCTTTCTGGAAAATTTTTCGAAGGGTGATGAGTACAGCAATTAGTGCCGTACCACATTGAACAATCCTTTAGTGCGGGTACGTTGCTCTGTTTTGACCCGATATTCGTTTAGTGATTCAAGTTGCTAGTTAAGCTAGAATTCAAGGAGAATAAAACACACAAAAGATACCTTGGTCGACTCTATGAGGCCCAAAGAATTCATTTCAATTGGGGCATGTTATTACGATTGGTTCGAGTTTTTGAACAGCAGAGTGAAGTCACAGTTTGTTTAGGACATATCTTGAGTATCAGTACTCAGGTTGGGTGATTCGGACGGAGAGAACCCTTAGAACCTTAGCTTTAAAAGAGTATAAGAACCGATTAGTCAAATATGAAGTGAAGACTCCTGAAAAATGAGTATTACAAACTGTCCCTAGTGTAATATCGGTAAACTGGCTAGTTTGGCATGAAAATGCCATAACTTTAGTTTGGATGATTCAATTGGGATTCAATTGGAATGATTACAATTTATAAGTAAAGTATATTCATAGAGGAACAAGAATATATGAATGAGGTGTGAATACATAGGTATCCTACCGTACAAGTATATGAAATGCCATATGCAACAGCCATGAAACAGGAAAAATATAGGAAATGCAATATGTATAGATGTGTTCATGAAACATGAATGTATTTATGAAACATGAAAACGAACTGAAACATGAATATGAATATGAAAAGCAATATGTCATGGGCTAAAAATTTGATTGGATGGGTTATGAGTTACGAAAGACATATGATCGTATGAGGCCAGAAGAATGAATGAGTAGGCGTTACGAGCGATGGCGGCACTCTGATGGTGCTGCGACACTTACATTGCACGTGAAGCGGCGCGCGTTACGATCGGTGCTGGCACTCTACGCTGAATCTTCGCGACACTTTTTATTCACGTGGGCAAGCGCGTTCTGATCGGTGCTTAGGCACTTTCTTGTCTTATGGAACCACATTACCGATGGTGGCATGTTACGATCGGTGCCGGCCTCTGTAGTATACGACACTTATTACATGGCGGCCGCGTATCCGTTCGATCTTATGCAATCGCCGGGTTCTTGGTGTACTATGTCCATCTCATTCATGGTTCTCGGTCTAGGTAAATGACTATAGATATGTATATAAAAAGTACATGAATAAGACCAGTATGCTTAGCATACTTCTATACCGTACTATGTACCCTTGGGTACCATATGTTCCGATTTGTATAACAAAGTCATGAAACATGTAAAAATAAGACGAATCAGATACCTTGACATGAAGATGTATAAGTCTAAATATGATTCGATCTGAGACTTGTGGATACGAATCTATATGAACTTGGTATATGTATTTAATGTGATTTGTACTACTACGGACTAATGTCGTATCACATCGTCTGACCTGACACTTTGTATGTATTAAGACTCACAGATAAAAGAGAATAAAGTAAAGAAATGAATATGGTAAAGATGCGAATGTACCTCGGGTACCTGTATGATGTAGTACCTCTGGTACTTTTGTACAAATCCGTGTTTGTAGGTACCTCACGAGTGCTCGAATCAAAATACAGAATAAACTCAGTAATATAAGTATAAGATTTATGTCTAGTATATGCTCCATAATATAAGTATAAGATCGAAATATAAGAATAAACTCAAGTAAAACAAGTATAAGTTAATAAGACAAAGTATAAGTTCAAGTAATACACGTATAAGATCCAAATACGAATAAACTCAAGTAATACAAGTATAAGATCGAGTAGTATATGCTCCATGTCTGAGAATAAGATCAGAAATACAAGAATAAGTATAAGTTACGTAGTACCTCACAGTATACGCATACGATTAATTCTGTAGTACCTATGGGTACCTCCGTATAAGCTCTGAATAAGGATAAACTTAGTAGTACCTATGGGTACCCCCGTATGAGTATAAGTTAGTAGTACATACAAGTACTTTTAATTAATTATAAGTTTGATATAAGCACAAGTATGTGTCTTTTGGGACATTTGAATAAGTAGTACTTACGAGTACTTCTGTATAAGAATAAGTTCTGCAATACCAATATATGTTATGCAATATCTCTATAGTACTGGGTACCTCTCAGAACAAGTGCTTCCATTAGTATAAGTATAAATACATGGTATAAGTATAAGCCTTGTAGTATCTAAGGGTATCTCTGTATAAGCATAAGTTCTATGAACTCCTACGGGAGATCTGAGATGAGATAAGTCTGGTAGGTGGATAAGGTACGCCATTATAAAGTATATGAATAAGCTGTTATTGCATACGAAATCTATATAAGTATGTGTCCTACGGGAGATAAATATAAGTATGTGTCCTACGGGAGATAAGTATAAATATGTGTCCTACGGGAGATAGGAATAAGAATAAGTCTGCCATAAGTGTCAGTTCTGAGTAAGTATAAGATTTCTATAAGTATAAGTTCATTACCTTAAACGAGAGATCAGAACAAGCATAAGTTGATTACAAGGATAATTATGTATGTAAATTTGTTATAGATTCATGAAGATTACGAGATACAATTATTATTATATGATTATTATGATTCGGTATAAGTGCATGTGTTTTACGTATAAGTCATATGTTTCCCACTAAGCGTAAAGCTTAGCATATGGGTTCTAATCAGGTGTAGGTATAGGAGAGGCGTCCTGATCTTACGCATCACAGTAGGGCTTACCTGCTTAGTAGGGGTTCATCACAATATGTCCTGCGCTCTGATTTGTAAATGTAAAAGTATAGTTTTTGTATATGTAAATGGGACTCAGTATATGTGTATAGATTTTGATGGACACCACCCCAGTGGTAGTTTTATTTTGTATATGATGTTTTAGATCCTTAAAAGCGTTAAGAGTCCCGATTACATAGTCTCGCGCCTCGAAGCCTAGGTTCGGATTCGCGTTGGTCGACCGGGAATCGGGTGTTACAAGTTGGTATCGAGCATAGGTATCACGATAACCTAAGGCGTGAGGATATGATACTAACCTGAAGTTGGTGACCTAGGTTTCCCAGAGCATTTTTGGAAGAATCTTGGGAGGTGGGATGTACACACATAGTAAAGTGTTGGCTGTGCGGATGTCCTTGTCACCATATATTGACTAGAAAGAATAAGTATGACTCCATTTGAAAAGATTAGGGCTAGGAGATTTAGTTACGATGGAGCTTGTTGAAACAGTGAGAGTCAGTTGACTACGTAAAGACATGAAAAGGACGACATAGAACATCACGAATGAGTATGAATTTGAGGAGGAAATTCTTATAAGGAGAAGAAATTGTAACACCAGAAATATACCCCAGTCGTTTTTCGACTGTTTAGAATTATATTAAAAAAAGCTAAATGGAATTTTCGGAAATAAAATAGAGACACCGAAGGAATATTAGAGTCAAGGGTAGTGGTCATTTACCATTGGAGACATAAAAGGCATAAAACAATAAGGTTATATGCAATTTATGGAATTCGAGAAAAATAGGATGCCCAGAAGTATAATATGTATAAGTTAGATTGAGAATAATAAGAGAGAGGACTGTGCAAAAATAGAGAAAAAGAATTAAAAATGCAAAGGCTGACATATAGCTTAAAGGGTGGATAATATCAAATTGGTCTCTCATTTTTTGAAGACAAAGTAGAAGAGAGAGAAGAAGGGAGAAAGAAGAGGAAGAGGAAGAAGAAGAAGAGAAGAAGAAGAAAGGAAGGGAAGAGCAAGGTATGGAACTATGAATTGCCAATTTCTATGCGGTGTATGGTTAGTAACTTGTCTGAGCCTAGGGTTTTTAGGATTTCATCCCTAACCTTTAGAATTAAAAGTAGGTTATTTAAAATACTTAAATAGTAAAGAAAATATGAATCTCTTTTGAGGTTGGATTCATGGATTAATTACAAGTAAATTGAGTTAGGGTTTAGAACAAATACAACTAAATCTTTATAATTGGTTTATAATATGAGTTATGACCCATATTAGAATTGTTTGAGAATGATTCATGAAAGGTTCTTGAAAGATGTATTGAAAGATGATTTGATTAGAATTGAGGTTACAAGATGAATATGGAGTGGTTTTGAAGTGTGTATTGATTATTGAGTTGATTTGGGTAGAAAAATATGGAAATATGGGATAAAAACCACATTTCTAGAAAATTTTCGAAGGGTGGTACCGGTACCACATTGGTTCTGTCCACTGGTATTGGTAACCATTGCTCTATTTTGACCAGCGTTCGTATTTTGGCCATAACTTGGTCATTTCTTATCCGATTTGAGGATTCAGTTTTGGTTAAGTATAATTGAGGAGAATAAAGCACCTGAAATAGCTACCTTGATTGACTATGAGGCCAAAAATTCACTCGAAGTGGTTCAGTATTTTGGTTAGTTTTTGAACATAGAGTAGTCTCGGTTGTTTAGGACATATCTTGAGTATCGATGCTCCGATTTGGGTGATTCAGTTGGAGGAACCCTTAGCACCTTAACTAAAGTATAAGAACCAGTGTCAAATATGAAGTTAATACTCCTGAAAATGAGTATTACAAACTGTCCCTAGTGTAATATCGGTAAACTGACTAGTTTGGCATGAAAATGTCATAACTTTAGTTTGGATGATTCAATTAAAATGATTCCAATTTCTAAGTAAAGTAGATTCATAGAGGATAAAGAATATATGAATGAGGTGTGAATACATAGGTATCCTATCGTACAAGTATATGAAATGCCATATGCAACACGCATGAAACAGGAAAAATATAGGAAATGCAATATGTATAGATGTGTTCATGAAACATGAATGTGTTTATGAAACATGAAAATGAACTGAAACATGAATATGAGCCTGAAAAGAAATATGTCATGAACACAGAATGTGATTAAGATAGGTTATGAGTTCGAAGACATATGATCATTATGACTACAGAGTGAGAAGAATGAATGAGTAGACGTTTTGATTGGTGCTTTGTCACTCTAACATTCACCTGACATACATTTTAAGTAGGCGGGCGCGTTCTATCTAGTCGCCCGGCGCTCTGCTAGTCTTCACGACACTTTTGTTATGTGGCGGACACATTACGATTAGTGGTTCGGCACTCGGCTACGTGGCGAGGCACGTGATCGGTGCCCGGCACTCCTGCTAGTGCTATGGCGCCATTTATGGCGGGCCGTATCCGTTTGAAATCTTGTCTCATACCTTTGAGTTCTTGGTGTACTATGTCCATCTCATTCATGGTTCCCCGATCTAGGTAAACGACTATATATATGTATATAAAAAGTACATGAATATTAAAATTAGTATGCTTAGCATACTTTTTATACCATCTTGTGTACCCTTAGATTTTCCTGTCATTCAGATTGTATAACAAAGTCATGAAACATGTAAAAGAGCCAGTCGAGATACATGACACTGAAGTGTATAAGTGAATCTGGGTGATCTGTTGTGGATATGTTAAGACTCTATGAACTACGGTATATGTATTTGATGTGATTTGTACCTACGGACTAATGCGTATCATAAGTCTAAATCTGACCTTGTGTATTAAGACTGAATAAAGAAGAATAAGAGTAAGAAATGAATATGGTAAAGATCTACAGATGTACCTACAGTACCTCATATCATTACGTAGTACCTACGGGTATTTTTTGGCACAAGTAAAATGTTATAGTAACTAAGGTACTTAGTATCAATTACAGAATAGCTGTAATATAAGTATAAGATTTGTAATAATTATAGTACTCTTGTAATATAAGTATAAGATCACGAAATATAAGAATAAACTCAGTGAAACAAGTATAAGTTAATAAAATAGTGTATAAGTTCCGTGTGCATTATAATATTCTAAATACAAGAATAAGCTCAGTAATACAAGTATAAGATCAGTAAGACAAGTATATGCTCATTAATGCAAGGAGCCAAGATCAAATATAAAATAAATAAGTTCTACGTAGTACCTACGGTATACGTATACGATTAATTTATGTAGTACCTACGGGTACCTCCGTATAAGCTCCGAATAAGGATAAACTCAGTAGTACCTACGGGTACCCCCATATGAGTATAAGTTAGTAGTACATATGGGTACTTTTAATTAATTATGATTGATATAAGCACAAGTATGTGTCTTTTGGGACATTTGAATAAGTAGTACTTCACAGTACTTTG
Organism: Tetrastigma voinierianum; assembly: GCA_016808115.1. Classification (NCBI taxonomy): domain Eukaryota; kingdom Viridiplantae; phylum Streptophyta; class Magnoliopsida; order Vitales; family Vitaceae; genus Tetrastigma; species Tetrastigma voinierianum. The sequence goes on from JAEQBH010003418.1 coordinate 60,374, forward strand.
TGCAGAATAGTTCCTTAATACCAATATATGTTCTATAATATCTTTGTAGTACCTATGGGTACCTCCGAACAAGTGTAAAATCCTTAGTATAAGTATAAGCCCTATGGTATAAGTATAAGCCTTGTAGTACCTAAGGGTATCTCTGTATAAGCATAAGTTCTATGAACTCTGCAGGGAGATCAGGAATGAATATAGAAATGCAGTAGGTGGATAAGTACCTTCGTATAAGTATATGTATAAGCTTTCCCCGATGTGTGCATACGAGGAAATCTATATAAGTATGCGTCCTACGGGAGATAAATATAAGTATGTGTCCTATGGGAGAAAAGTATAAATATGTGTCCTACGGGAGATAGGAATAAGAATAAGTCGCCATAGAATTAATAGGTTACGAGGTAAGTATACAAGATTGCTATAAGTATAAAGTTCATTTACCTTATACGAGAAGAACTAAACAAGCATAAGTTGATTCTGATGATAATTATGTGTGTCTGATATGAATTCACGAAGATTAAAATTGTTATTGTTATGATTATTATGATTCGATTATAAGTGCATGTGTTTCCATATAAGTCACTTATGTTTCTGAAACGTAAAACGCATGGGTTTAATGCGTGTAGGTGAAAATTCGATCTTTCTCCTTATGGCTAGGGCGACACACTAGTAGGGGGGTTCATCTGATATGTCACTATATTGATTTGTAAATGTAAAAGTATAGTTTTGTATATGTAAATGGGACTCGATTATATGTGTATAGATTTTGATGGACACCGCTGATGGGCCCCATTTTGTATGATATTTTGAATCTATTAAAAAAAGCAATTAAAGTCCGATTACATGAGTGCGCCCGAAATAGTTCGAATCAGCCATTCGGATCGGATAGGAATCAGTGTGACATTGTTTCATCAACTTGGTAGGGCTCTTCTTATTATACCTCTCAACATTTCTCTTTCATGCTCCTTTGCTCCGGCTTCGTAATGCGGGTGTGCATCCTCTGTCATTGCTACTCTGACTTGTTCATTCTGCGTGACTTGGCTTGTAAGACAGTAGTTCTATCGACCCTGATAAGACCATTTCCCCTCGTGCATTTGCTCCTCCACAGAAGATTGGATCAGGTCACTTGTAGTTGCATTTGAGTCTTTATGCTTGCCTTGCCTCCTGCGCACTTCTTCTTTTAAAACCTCCACAGTAGGTTGCATCGATTATACCCTTGGAGGTATAATTCATGGCGTGTAGAAAATGTACTGTGTTGTCAAATCTATCCATGCATAGGGCACCTCTTGATAGTCTCTTGAACCTCTCCGTATTTATTGTAGAGACTCTTATCCTCCCTGGCTTGAACCTGATGATTTCTCCTATTCTCTCGGCGAGTGAGGATTGGGAAAAATATGCTCATGAATTATATATTGATTCCTTACCAGTATTACTGATCTCACTTGCATTGAGTCAAACCGTATGTTGCTCATCTCTTAATGAATGGGAAGAGTTGGCTTGATCACCTCGGGTCTACTCCATTCAATTTCAGTGTTTGCCGTCTTCCATAAATCTCCCGGATGCTCATTTGGATCTTTTGAAGGGTGGCAGGTTAGCTAGTCTTTCTTTGAACCATTATGTCAAAAGTTAGCTTTAGCTCAGAATTGTTTGCTTCAATAGGGGGTTGTTTCATAGCAGAGTACTCTTCCTAAATAATAGGACTCAAAAATTCCTCCATTATGTTAGGCATCTGTGGTCTCTCTGCTTCTTGTACGGAATAGTTTCAATCTTTATTTGATTATGAACTTCTATAACACACTTTGTTGAAACTTTTCCTACAGATTTTTAGGGGTTCTTTCCAATTCTGTTTCCAAAAGCGTGATCACATACGATTTTCTATGCATTTAATATCCTCCACGAAGTGACACATGAGATCAGAATAGAGTCGGTGATAACAAAAACTACATATTGTGAAGTTTCAGAAAGATCGATGGCAATCGTACTTTGTTGTTAAAACTATTTTTGTTTATTTTCTGAAATTTTTGTAAAACAAATAAAATGTCAAAGTCAGCATTCTCTCTTTTGCGGAATATTGATTTTGAAATTCTTTCTATCCTGACCATGGCAAACTTTATTATTGTCGACCCAGATGATATATATACAAATTTATGATATATTGCAAAGTTGTAACAGAGTCCGAGCTTGACTACAAAAACTTGTTAGCATTATGTTGTGCATATTCAATTATTGATACCATTACTAGAAGACTAAAAATTACTCCCGGATGATGGAACCATAAACTTGATACAGACCCAAAATACATTATATGCTCATAAGAAAAATATTTTTTTCATAAACTCAATTGAAAATTTACTTTGGTCTTAAAAACTGTAAGTGCATAGGTCGTATAAGTAATAAAGTGGACCTGCCAAGTAGGATATTGTTCCCCACAGATTGAAGAATTTAAACTGATTACCACTAACTACTCCAGTTCTACACTATTTGAATGTCTATTTAGGTGAAATTTATTAACCTAATAAGAATTTTAAAGCATAATCCTAATTTAATATAAAAGAAAAAGTTAAATCTAAATGTACACTTATTTGAACCAGATCATTGCTAGAGTAAACACTTTGGGATTTCAACTGCTTTGTGAAATTGTGTCAATTCATGTATCCTAATCCTCATTCTATTTTTTCCATGAGTTAAAATCTGGGTTATTAAAGGCGAGATGGTATGATTTGGATTCCTCCTCTAACCATACTTTCAGAGTAGAAGTTCATATTTCATTAGGAAACATGATTCTAAACAATTACTGTAAATAAATTTCTACGTAAGATTTGAGTATTTTCTTTTCCAATACTTCATACCATTTTCTTATGGTTGTAGATTACTTGCTTCTCAAGACAGGGCAATTGCTAGATTCCTACAAGATGAATGATGTCTCATCCTTAAGATCTGAAATATTTTTATCTTTCCTTGATTAGATTTCATGCTAACACAAGATCAAGATCGTTCTTCCCGAGGACGGAGAGATCTACAATTGATTAGATTATTATATCCACTCAACCTATTCTCAAACCATGAGAAAATTGAGGATTTAAGCTAAGTAACCTTTAAGAGCTCATTAGTTCATCGATATTAGTGCCATAGCCTAGTAACTGATCAGGCTCTGGAATGTCCATCCTGTGTGTTCTCGAGAGGGCCTTTTTGGAAATTAAAGCAGGCTTATAGTCCTTTCATGGGTATAAGCTTAACTAAAATTGAGCTAATTAAATCAGAACAACACCATTCAAATAAATTCAACATTATTTCGAGTTTCTTCTTCACGTCTGAGAAAATACCATAACTAACATATATCTTTCTGATTGATTTGTGTTTCTTGGCCCCAGCGATTATAACATCTGTTGAAATCTTGATCGGGAAATTCCACTGTAAGTGCAATCAACTAAAGAAACAATTTCCAGCATTTGTTTGGAGTTCATTGCATTCAAACAATAATTGTAAATGAATTTCAACATTAATTTCAACTTCAAAACTTCTGAACAAATCACTGTTCAAATCTAGTGACAAATTAAGATATCAAGCTACGAAGAAAATGAAAAATAAGAAAAGAAAAATATAATACAAAACAGTCCTCAGCTCCCCAGGTACTACGGATTTGTTTATTGTGATCAAGCGCATAGCTTTCATGATGTTCTATTATGAGCATAAAAGTTTTGGGCCTAACTGTGTTGCTTTTATGATCTGCAGTTTTGGAGCCCGGGTTATCTTCTCGGTTGCGACACGAAAGTTATGTCGCGTGAGTTTCAAAATTTTTTTGCGGGTTTGACTGCGGCAAGCGGGTTGTCTGTCAGTGACCTAGAAGATCTTGTGCTCATTATTGCTTAGTTGACAACATATTTTGGCTTCTACATTTTCTTTCTTAAGTATGATATCTATCTCGTGAGTTTCCTTTGTCGTGACAATATTTTGTTCATTCCTCGAGCATGTATGTGTGACAACATGATATCTATGTCATAACACTATTTGAGTCTGGCTTAAATGAGTTGGTATTATGACCAAAGTTTCATATGTGATAGTGATGCTTATCTGCTTCTTAGAGTGATGTCGTGTCTAACTTTTCTTGTGTGATAACATTTACGATTTCTAGTTCTTGTTACAACCAACTGTCTTGCATTGTGTCATCCTCGATTGCGACCTTTAAAAATTCTGTTGCGACGGAGTTTTGTCGCCACTATCTTTGTTTCTCTTTGTTGCATCTTGGTTTATGTTGCGACCTAGACTTGTGTTGGGGATGTTTTTACATGTTGCAGACACCATGGTATATTTGTGACAACACTTTTCTGCATGCAGCATATTTTCCTATCGCGACTTAGTTTACCTGGTCATCTTGTCTTCCTTTAGCCTATCTTCGTGTCGCGACCCATATTCCCTGTCGCCACATGACTTTTATGTCCAGGTGACAATCTTTATCGCGAGTTTTATGTCGCTGACATGACTTCTTTGCATTTATGTTTGAAACTCTTGTGTGACTTAGAAGTTGTGTTCTTTGACCTCGTTTCTCTGTTGACTTATTCTAGTGTACGTGACTAAGATCTACGTATTGACATCCAAAGCCTGCGCAACGAAGTGCATCGCGACATCGTGACTCTCCTTGTTGTAACGAGCGGTTTATCTATTAAGCATCCTTTGTCATGACTGTTTCTTCTTGGGTACTAGCTTCTTCTTTAGCATATTTTTAAATGCTCGACAAGCTTTTCCGTATTCTGATCAGTAATACGTGACAGATGGTTTGTCCTCTGAGATATTCTACTGCTGGATTCAACATTATGTCACAACACAAACTATTTTGTTCCCAGTTGACTAGCATTTGTTTTCCCCATTCTTTGTCGCGACTTGTTGTCTTCTGTCATGACCTGCTGTCTTCTGTCACAACTTATTGTCTTTATCGCTGACCTATTTCGGTGTCAACATTGAAATATTTATTGCCTTAGTTTTCTTTAGTATGGTTATGAGTTTGTCGCGACTACCTGAATTTCAATCGCGACATGGATTCTTTGTAATTGTTTTCTCTTTGCTCTTGTTGGAAATCTCTCATTTTTGAATTAATACTTGCAAAACACAAAGTTTGAAAATACTCCATAATTTGGCATTAAAACATCTCTGAAATTATTGAAACAAGCCAGAAAAATGGATTAAAAATAGATGAGTTTAAGACTCATTAGCTGTGTGGGGGAATTTCGGGACGACATTTAATTTTTCTGAAAAATAACAAAGCGTTAAATTGCTAGAATAGTACAAGTTGAAAACTTGAGATTTTAGATCTCGGATAGCGAAAGGAACTCACCGTTGGATTCGTCTCGTGAAATCTAGTTGCCTAGACGAATTTTGTCAAATTCAGAGGCAGTTGGATTTTCACGTTTTTCGAGGTGACGGGTGTCTAGTGACTCCCGGGTACGAGATTGTTTACGAAAATCTTGGAAGTTGAGAAATGAATTGAGTTAAGTGCATGGGTATAAATTGAACTTGAACTGAGATGAAATGAGTAGCTTCGAGCTAAAATCATACCCGAACGAGGGTGGACATGTGGCACAACGTGGGCCACACATCCAACTTAAACTTAAGATGGGACGAAAGAGGAATTATGGTAGAAAGAGCCCAGTTTTTCCTGGTTTGATTGAGAGAGAGGGGAGAAGAAAGAAAGAGGAGAGCCAAGGCTTCCTCCCAAGATCTATGGAGTTCCATTGGTCGTTTCGTATTTAGAATGAAAGGTTCATTTAAGTCGGCGAGAGGTGGCCGTAGAGTGCACGATTGATGCCCAAAGTGCTATTTTGAGCCATTCAAGATAGGTTTTGAGTGCTTTTGCGTACTAATCATATCAATTAATCCAATTGGTATGTTCGGGTCCCTTAGTACCACTTATGCCAGCAGACTTGTTTTTGGTGATTTTGCGGGTTACCTCGGCCATTTAGTCAAGTGCGTGTTAAGATATACCAAATCTTGAGGAGTCACGGTGTTCAACGATAAATTGAAGGAATTTGAAGTGGATTTTGAGCGAGGAAAGTGGGATCTTGATAGCATAAAGAAGGATGCCGTGAGGAGAGCGAGCTTGATCAAATTTCGCCATGATTGCGAAAATTTCGCTGGGATTGCGAAAATTTCGCAACCATAGCAAAAATTTCGCAATCCTAGCGAAATTGAGAATTTTCTCTAGGCTAGCGAAATTTCGCTAGCTAGCGAAATTTACTGTGCCTAGCGAAAATTTGCAATTTCGCTATCTCACAATAATTTCGCTAGGCTAGCGAAATTCACTGTTGATAGCGAAATTTTCCAATTTCGCTATCTCTATAGAATTTCGCTAGGCTAGCGAAATTTCGCTAGGCTAGAGAAATTTTCGCTATCTATATCTACGCAAATGAAATTGCTGCCCCTGTGATTTTTGTATATTTGATCCCAAACGACCCCGTTTTGGTATATTACCATTATAGCCCCTATGTAATTTCATATTTTAGGTGTTTTAGTATTTTCACACATTTGGGTTGGCTATATAAGCCACCTTATAAGTTTGTAACCCTAACTTTTAACTTTTTGGAGTATACTTGTGCGACTTTCATTTTAGGGTTTCATTTGCTCTCTTCTCTCCTCTTTTTCTTTCATTTTCTAAGTTTTGAACACACCCCTTGGGGATAATGACTCAGGGGATGCTTGAAAACTAAGCCTCATAGCTTTGAAGGAGGGGTGGCTAGCTTGGTTTTAGGTTGTTGCGAGGTTGTCCTCATGCTTTAAATGATCACAGTCTTTGTATTTATGGTTCCATACCTTACAAACTAGGGTTTAATGCCATTTAATGTTGTTCCTTTAATTGATACTTTACCATGCTTTAGGGTTCGATGCATACTTAATGCTAGATGCAGCGATATCCTTTAGATTCCATTCTGAGCCAACGAAATGAGGTTAAATGCTAGGGTTTTAAAGCTGAATGGGACTTTGAATGCTTAGTACTTAGTTTTGACTTCGAAATAAATTAGTTCTAGGTTAGGTTTATAGTTAAACAAAAGATCCAGGTTTTGGCTTTGACTATAGGTCGTTTGCCTGTCTGAAATAACCAGGGATTACCTTAACCTCCCCGTGTTATCGAAGCCTAGTGACGAGCCTTCAAAGTTACCATTTCACACTTCATTTTGACCATTACAGGTTAGTCGGTAAACAAACGACTTCCTTTGTTTTGAAACAAATCGAATTGAGCAAAACTCATAATTTCCAAACAACGATGCAAATCATTCGCAGGATGAAAACCCATCCACGTGTTCGACCTAGGTAGCTATCACTGCGGTAGCTTGACTACGCGGTAGGAGGAACTGGGATACAAATATTGTTGATTAGAATCACCTGGTGACACGAATCAAATGGCGTCGTTCTTGGGGATGGTGCCGGACTAAGTATGATGAGTTGAAGTGTACTTGTAATCCTCATTACAAGTGGGTGACCTTACCCAGACCCTTTTGATTACGAGTTCTTTATGCTTGCAAGTTTCACTACTTAAGCGATTCTTGCCTTTGTTTGTTCTTCCGATTGATTTTTGATTTTATTAACAACCTTTTAGCAAGTTTGTTTGTGCTCTTTCTTTGCGTCTCATTTTGTGTAGCAGTGTTTATGCACCAATGGGATAGAGACATGAGGCGCAAGAATCATTACACCGAGTTGAACAAAGTTGTGAAATCAGTGTGCACGGTGAGAATATGGATCCTCACACGAGGAGCAATGAGTCCCGGCCAAAGTGCCGGTGAATCAAGCGGCATACGGTCGATGAGGGAACACATACACCTCCTAGGGTTAGTCTTTCAGTGCTTCTGCGTCATACCTCATCTTTGAAGATGTGGCGGTGAGACCACTAGTGCCTGCTTCCCACTTTTCATGGTATGGAGAATGAAAATCCATATTCGCATAGGGATTTTTGAGGAGGTATGCCGCTACGTTGAGGAAGGTATCTTGACATGGATTTGCTTAAAAATTTGAAAGCATTTCACTTGACAACGAGACAAGGCCAAAATATGGCTCATTCTTGAAGTAGGAAACGATCATAAATTGGGCGATCTTAGGCCTTGAATTTTTGGTGCCCCCGGTGCCCTGAGCCGCAGTTTGAAGAATAAGAGACAGATCTACACTTCACCTTTATGACAACGAAATTCTACCAATGCCGAGATCTACGGAGACCACCAAGTCATTCACACTACGGTTTTGACACTTGATGTTAGTGAATCATTTCTATAATGGTATGTCCCCGCCATGAAGCAGCCGCTAGAAACCATATGTGGAGGTGATTTTCGAGCAAAACCGGGAGGAGGCCATGGATTTCGAAGTTATGTGGTCGAACTTCCAAGGGTCAGGGATGAGCCAAACCCGAGAGGTGGAGAAAATGAGGCCCTCAAAGACACCAAAGGGAGGGATTTTACACCTTTCAGAGGACATGGAAATGAAAGCAAAAATATCAAACCTAGTTAGGAAAGTGGAGGAGCTAGAAGGAAAAAGGCTCCATGAAGTGCAAGGATCAAACATCAGACAAAGCAACTTATTCACCAGCTTGTCAACCCACTCGCCAATCCAGAGAACATCCGAGTGCCCTTCAAAGGAAGGATTTGATGTCGAATATGTAAATGCCAGGTCATCACAAGCCACCGCAACCTAATGCCCCATATGGTAATACCCCACAATGCCAATTGAGAATCGCCTAACCCTCTCCCGAAACCGAATCCCCCCGCCTACGTATTCTCAGTGCCAAAACACTTGTCTCCTCATCTCAACCACAGCCATCATCATCCACTTCCAGCTTGAACAACACACCCACCTGAGCAAGGTGGTAGGCAATTTTGTGGAAGAACAAAGGATCAATGCAACAATTGGCACAAAAGATTGATAATCAGAGAGCACACCGAACAAGAGAATACCGGCTCAGAGCAATCTTAATCAGAAAATAGACAACCTCCATGATTCAATCACAAAAGATCAAACAATATTTAAGAGGTAATGTGAGAGAGGAAGGTCTCCCTCTCAAACACCGCCAAATCCGGAAGGAGTCCATGAGGTAGGTTCATCTAGCAATCAGAATGGATGAGCTCAAGGCTATAATCACCCTTGGGGAGGGAAAAGAGGTTGATCAACCAATGCCCGCTTGAAGAGGAAACCAAAAAAGAGAAGAATTGGAGCCGTAACACATTTTCCCGGTTGAAGACTCAATGAAGCACCGATGCCACCCATTTCCCGTGCACTAAGAAGCAAGAAGAAGGCATCCCAAAGAAAGTGCATCCTAGAAGTCCAAGGCAGGGAAGGTGAACATACCCTTTGGACATCATCAAACAAGTCCCCGCCTATGCAGTTTTGAAGGATCTTATGCAATCAAAAGGGTCGGGCATCAGAAAGGCATTTAACTAAGCAAGTCAAGGCTATAATCCAAAGCAAGAACCTGGGGCCAAATACAAGGATCCAGGATCTCCCAATTTCGAAGTAATATCAGCGGGACTTCAGACAGACAAAGTAATCGCTAGACGAGCTAATGTAAACCTACCGCCATACTCGTGCAAGCAGCTAGGTTCGAGAGAGCTTAAACCCACCAACATCACTCTATCATCAATGATCGACGAAGATTCCTAAGGGAATAGTTGAGGATGTGTCGTCACAGACAAATACCACCCAAGACTTTTGTAAAGGCTTGACAATCGAACCAATAGCAAATGGGCCTGATCATGTGCCAATTATCCTGGGAAGACCATTACTGCCAATGCAATCATCAATTGCCAAAATGGAGTCATGCAACTTACGTTTGGCAACATGACATTAGAGCTCAACATATTTCACTTGAGTCACAAGCACAAATCATTGGAAGGTGAAATGCCGTGGACTGGCGAAGTGTGTACTACCGTCGAGTTCGTGAAGCCGCAAATGACCAAGAATTGTAAGGAATAGCTAACTAAGGTGAACAACTGTTAGGGAGTTACCATCGCAGCCACCGCAGACACCTCGTCACCTCAATTCAATCGTTGAGGAAGCAAATCAACAATGGAAATCAACATCAAGGCATCGCCTCAAAGCACCGCCAAGCTGAGCATCTTTTCCTCTTCTACCTAAGGAGTAAATCAATGACTCAGTTGGTTTGGTGTTCTCTAAAACCAAATTGCAGCTCAAAAGTTTTTGGTTTTTATTTCAATTTTCATTTTTGGCTATTTTTAGTAAGTTTCCCAATTTAGCAGCTTTCCTTTTTAAATAGCATAAGTTTAAATTATTATTTTTTTATATATATTTGTTATTAGGTTTATTTATTTTTGTTATCTTTTTATGTTATTTTTATTTGGTCTGGGGCCAAATATTTTATTTTATTTTATTTTATTTTATTGCAGGGAGAATCTAGAGATGTAATGATTCGCTTATAATAGCGAATCAACCCCGATGACCCTTCGGCTTCCCGCTTTTATTTAAGGCGAAGGAGGAAGAGGCTTTTCTACTTCATATCATCCCCACTCAGAGCCAAGCGAGCCCGTGAGCCTCGGGTTTTGCCCCGAGCTCAGCCTGTCGCGCCCCAACCAAGACGCACACACCGCCCCGCCTCCCGAGCCACCGCACCATAGCCACACGAGCCTCGCGACCAAGATCGCTGCAGCTCCCGCACCGCGGTCCGGAGCCACTACTGAGCCGCCGCACCGCCACCCCACCGGCGCCATCCGCACCGGCCCCGCGGGCCGCCGCCACCGCCCACCGCCCTAGCTCCTCATAGGCAACAGATAGTGCTCCCTGGTCCACCGAAAGGCTCACAACCCCTACAAAGCCTATTCACAGCCGCAGATGCCCGGTCCACCTGTCACCAGCTCCTACCCGCCGTCCCTCGTGCATTACCCCCGGGTCGCCTTTGAGTCCTTTCGCATTCTCATGGTTCGTACTAGAGGTGGGTCCCACCACAGCCCTCGGGTCAGTTCAAAGATCCCGAGCAGGAGGAGAGCAGTCTCAAATTCCAAATTCTTCTATCCCAGCTAGTCCCGAGGCATCCCTGAGTGAGCCTCAGGATTTGGGGGATACTGCACACCCGGATGGACCCCTGCCCCTTCACCAAGTACACAGAGGAGATCCAGAGGGCCCGAATCTCCAAGAGGGCCTCGTACTCTCCGGGACTCGGAGCCATCATCAGTCTGTGCCTCAAACATCACATCTCACAGCAGCATGAGGCGCACCTCATCGCCTGCTTATCGTCGCTCGAGGATCAAGGCCCTATTCGTCTGGACATCCTATCCAAGGGAATGAGGGTTCACTGATTTTCATGGGGAGTTTCGATTACGATCGGTCCGCTCACGACACCGACCCCCGACAGTGGACCGACGCGATCATCAGCATTACCCTCGCCACCATTTACGACGCCAGGCGCTTCGACACTCCTCGAGCCGTCTCTGGGGCCTACCATTCTATGACCTTTGAGCGCCAGTCCGTCGGAGCCCGATCCGCACTTACAATCACCGGGAGTTCTCAGCGCGGACATAGCAAATGACACCGCCACCAGCAGCCAACTCGAGGTTATAGGGATCGGGCCTCACCTCGCCACATGCGGAGATGGTCATAGCCTTGCTAGAGACACTACAACAAAGACCGATTTATTCCAGGCAGCCCCGCCTCTATGCTTCTTATTGATCATCCGTCAGACTAGCCTCTTCCCCCCGCCGCAAGATTATCCAAGATAGGGGAAGGTCCCCAGGCTCAGACGGATCTCGAGGGATTCTCGGGTTCGGGCCCCTTGAGTCAAGCGATGACCTCCTACTACATTTTGAAGATAAGGTCCACCGCAAGGGCTCCGCCTCGGCAGAGTCTACCCTTGCCGATGCCACGACCGCCGAGCCGTGGTCTGAGCACTGGCTTAGAGGAGCCCCTGGATTGAGCTGAGGGATCGAAGGCCCTCGTGTCCCGCTTGAGAGAGCTATGGTGATGCTGCCTATTTCTTTTCTCCTCCAGTAGCGACCTGTGCGATGGCACTGCACTCCAGAGGCGCAGGACTCACGCAGGAGAGATGTTCCATGCCCCCGAGGTCGAGTTGAGAGGAGTCCAAAGGCCGTGACATTTCTCCCCTCCATCTCCTCCTACTCAAGCTCACCACAAGACCCGACACTCCCGCCCATCATATACAAAGACAACACCTCCGTAGAAAGGCTATCCATGTCAGCACTCTGTGGAGCCAGCAAAAAGCATGGATGTCGTCAGCCAAGTAGCTCCACACAAATGATGGATCGTAGATTGACTTGAGCCGAGACCACTTTCAAGTGCAAGGTCATGCCACGCCCACAGATCATGAGTCACTGCCTCCCGCATGTTCCCGATCACGAGATGAGCGCACCAAGACCAAGACTCCGAAGCACCAGCAGAGTGTACCTCTTTAGACATGTCGGCCACAAAGAGTTAACAAATAAGCCTGATCCACCACCACCATGACGAGATTAAGAGGTGGTCAGATTCCTGGTCTCTAACCTCTCCCATCCCTACTATATACCATGCCACCAGGTGCCAGAGGCAGAGTGTTCTCATAGCTGCCTCTCTCATCAACTGTCATCAATTTTATATATAGGATTCATGTATTAGCCAATAGTAGGAAGTGATGCTTTTGTATGTTCAGCTATATTAAGCATGTACTAGCCATTTTGGTTATATCAAAACGCTTTATAGTGTTATTTACGCTCACTACACTCTTTGCAACCACCAGGCCTCCATTACAGATTCATTTCTTTCTTTCAATCGACAATTGAATTGCTTTTAATTGAACAATTGAATTGCCTTTAATTGAAGAATTGAAACCTTGTTTGTTACCTTAATGCTAGAACAATTCCATGCATGATTCAGTTTTTGGTCCATTAAAGTTTTAGCGTTTTCAACTTGTACATTCCCCCTGAAGCACTCACACTGACACCGGATTGCACTAATAGGTTGTGAAATTTTGTACCTCTTCACTCGCAAAGCCAGCCTTAGACATGTTGGACGACCTATAATAGGTTAGTAAGTTACCCATATATGAAGACCTCAATGTAGTCTCCCAAAAGGAAAAGAAAAAGCAAAAAGAAAGAAAGAAGAAAAAGAAAATAAAGTCGTGGAAGCTTACTAAACCCGAATACTATTCCTGAGGGGTATATGGCGAAAGCCTTGAAGCCCGCATGCCCTAAGCCTTAATTGCTTGGGAGTCATCGACTTAGTGTTCGCTTACACGGTGATAGGAGTTTAACGATTGTAGGTGCTTTAATTCAAATCATCTGAGTCCGGCGAAGCCCGAAGAGCTCAGGGTCGCGTTGATCCTTTCGCTTGATGCCCTAAACCCAATTGGTTGGGAGTCATCAGGACCCCCGCTGCATTGACTTTGGTGAAGTCGGGTTTTTAGCATTGCACCCTACATTATAATCAAATAAGGAAATAAGTGTGTAACTAATCCTATTTAGGTTGTTCAACAGTTTAAGGCCATGGCAGTAGCTAGGTTGGGAGGAGGGAATAATTTTGCAGTTTATTGGCTCAATCTGTTACATTTAGGAATCATTAGATTTTGTGGAAATTCAGTTGATTTGGATCCGACGTTGACCTAAGACTTGTTCTTATATGGTTTGTGTCTCACCCGCTTCACTGTGGTAATGTTCATTTAAAGGCAATGTTATCCACATACACTTTTTGAACCATATATACTTTTTGTAAAATCAAGGCATGCATCCCGTTATTGTTTTAGCATTGCTAAGGGACTAGCAACGTGTCGGTTGGGGGGTGTGATTAGTGCCCAAAAAGTGCTATTTTGAGCCCTATTCAAGATAGGTTTTGAGCGCTTTTTGCGTACTAATCATATCAATTAATCCAATTGATGTGTTCAGGTCCACTTAGTACCACTTATGCCACTGAAAGCTTCTTGTTTTGGTGATTTTGCAAAGTTACCACCATTTAGTCAAGTCTCCATGTGTTAAGATATATACCAAATGCCGAGGAATCACTAGAGTTTTCAACCAATAAATTGAAGGGAATTTGAAGTGGATTCAAGGAAAGTGGGATGCAAGAAGATAAAGAAGATGCAGCGAGGAGCAAAGAGCAATCCCGTAAATTCGCTATGATTGCGTAGGTTTCATTGGATTGCGAAAAATTTCAAGAACTGATAGCAAACTTCAATCCTAGCGAATTGAGAATTTTCAATGAAGCATGAAATTCTCGCTAGCCAGCTTAGACGATCGTGCTCTAGTGAAAATTTGCAATTCACATCTCACAATACTAAGAAGAAGGAAATTAATACATGTTTCTAAATTTTCCACCCCTGCTATCTCAGAAATTGGCTTAGCTAGCCAAATTTCGCTTAGACTAGTGGAAATTTTCGCTATCCCAGCTTAAATTCCCCGCATAACGAAATTGTCGCCCTGATTTTTGTATATTTGATCCCAAACGACCTCATGGTATATTACCATTATAAATTTCCTATGTAATTTCATATTTTAGGTGTTTTAGTATTTTCACACATTTGGGTTGGCTATATAAGCCACCTTATAAGTTTGTAACCCTAACTTTTAACTTTTTGGAGTATACACGCGCAGCTTTCATTTTAGGGTTTCATTTGCTCTCTTCTCTCTCCTCTTTCTTTCATTTTCTAGGCTGCCAAACACACCCCTTGAGGATGACAACTCAAGGGATGCTTGGCTAAGCCTCATAGCTTTAAAGAGGAGGGTGGCTAGCTTGGTTTTGGGTTATGTGTTGTCCTCATGTTTTAAATGATACTGTGTACGTATTTATGGTTCCATACCTTACAAACTAGGGTTTAGTGCCATTTAATGTTGTTCCTTTGGTCAATACTTGCCATGCTTTAGGTTTTAGTGCATACTTAATGCTAGATGCACTGATATCCTTTAGATGCCATTTACGAGCCATTGAAATGAGGTTAAATGCTAGGGTTTTAAAACCGAATGGGACTTTGAATGTTTAGTACTTGCTCACCCAAATGGGGAGGGTTCTGTGGTTAGGCTTTATAGCTGAAACAAAGATCCGGTTTTGGCTTTGACTATAGGTCATTTGCCCTAATGCGTAAATAACCCGAGGACACCTTTAACGCCCCATGTTATCAGCCAGGACCCAAGCCTTCAGTTACCATTTCACACTCATTTCAAACACATAAGGTCAAGAAACAAACAACTTCCACTGCTTTGAAAACAAACTTAATCCAAACAAAAGCCTCACCATTTTCCAAACACTAATGCAAATCATTCATATAGGATGAAACCCATTCCCGTGTTCGACCTTTGTAGACCGCTTATGCCGCAAAGAGCTTGACTACTAAGAAGAGGGAGGAACTATGATACAAATATTGTTGATTCCGAATCACCCTACCGTGGCACGAATCAGTACCTAAAAAGAGGGATTTTCCCAAAGATCCAAGAGGGAAGATTTTGGGAAATCGAAGTTGTAAGGTTTAGGATGCTTCCTACCCATGTATCACACTCTTAGAGATAAGGAATTCTTCCTACCTTGGCTTACTTTCCATCTTTAGGCCAGGAAAAAAGGGTTTTTCTTGTTAAGGAACTGTTTGGCGAGAAAAAACTTAATTTTCGGGTTCTGCACAGTGTTTCTTTGCATAGGCAGACCTTAGTTCACCTAGGCAAAGGTGCAAATCTTCCCACGAAAGATGGCTGCTACGCCTAGGCTTAGGGAAGGCTCGCCTAGGCGTAGGGGTCAGCCTAGGCGTGGGAATGCTTGCTTAGGTGAACCCGAGGACAACAGAGAAGGATTTTCTGGTCCACCTAGGCAAGGCGTTGCGTGCTTAGGCGTACCACTCTGCCTAGGCGGAGGTGGGCTACGCCTAGGCTTGCTCGCGACCGCTGAGGCCCCGTGGTTTATGGCCTGCTTTTTAGGTCGGGCCATGGCCCGACGGCATCACAAGCATGGGTTTGCTGGGGCCATTGACTTGTCTTCGAGTGTGTCATTTCTTGACTAAGAGTGACATGTTTGGATGTCAATATGTGTGTTCTAATATGTTGACACGTGATGAATTTTTGTGTGCAATGGCCATTACATGGCTTGCTTGTGTGTGTCATCTTGATCATAGAATGATATGTTGAATGTGAATGTTGATATATGCTTGCATGATATATTGACATGAATGAAATGAGGTATGGAAATCATATGCAGGTGATGTGATTGTCCATGGTACTCGGTAAGTGGTGTGAATTGTGTTGTCCATGTAGCATTCATTATGCATGTGACATGATATAACATGCAATGACATATTGCATTGCATATGCACGAGGACATCGCATGAAATGGGTGTGAGTGCATGGTTGATAAATCGACAATGTGTTTAGTGTTTGATTGGGTGGGCTTGGTTAATGTGGGACAACGTCCAACAGAGTCGCATCTGATGAAATGGTAAAGAAAATATGTGCTCTGCATTAGAAAGAAAGGATAGATCCTCCTTGGGTAGAAAAGGTCGCAATTATAGTTAGACATAAATTCCCACACAATGAAAGTTATCGTAAAGTGTCCGGGGTTTGTGAAGCCCATAGTTATAACACCAAAAACCGCTTACTCACATAAAGGAGCATGATTTTGAATATAAAATGATCATTGTGATGTATCATCCAAAAGCTTTGGTTTATAAACAAATGAAATTGTTTTTGAAAATGATCATCGATGTCATCCAAAATGACCGCTTTTCACACACGGGCTTAGGGCGCTAGTGAGGGAGTCGGAGGACTTGAGCGCATGTACACGTGTGAGTTGCATCTCATTTCATGGCACGGGCATGTAGGATTCCATAGAATTGGCATGTTCTTGTTGGAATGGATGTGAAATGCGAAAGTGAACATTGCAATAATTTAGCCAGGAGTGTTCTCATAGAGGTATTCTCCTATCGGGCGTGGCCACCCTTCATGGGATAACCCTTCGTGCACAGTAGTCTGACAATCGGTAGAAGACGCCGACGAGGTCATGATTGTGAAGAAGGCCATTATGGCTCGATAAACCCTTTGTAAAAGTGCCTTAACAAACTGTTACGGCATCGACTTTTGCATGGAAGAATTGTAATTAAATTCTTTTGGACTATTACTAATATAGTCGGGTATGTAATAATGGTAAAAGGGTCTTGATCAGACTCTTATGAATTGTAGCTAAGTGTAGTTGACTCATATTTTACCTTAAATATGAATGAATGGGTCCCAATGAAGGGACGTATCAAGGTGGTGCCAAGTAACTCGGTGTCCACGAGTAAATGGTATCGGTATGGTACCAAGACTTAGGTGCGCGATGACCTAAGGTAGAAACTTCTACAAGTTGACAGCTAGTCAACGGGACCCTCGAAATCATGCCATAATAAGACATCGGATGTTAATGAAAACCTTTTCAGATGATGCTTACATGTTTATGCAGAATCATCATTGAAGTATAAAACACCCACTTCAGAACTAACAAGATTGTAAGAACAATGCGTGCAAGTGGAATGATCTCTCTCTTTCTCAGGAATGTTTCCTAGGTTTCTATTTCCTAATTAGGGGT
This sequence comes from Tetrastigma voinierianum, assembly GCA_016808115.1. Lineage (NCBI taxonomy): Eukaryota > Viridiplantae > Streptophyta > Magnoliopsida > Vitales > Vitaceae > Tetrastigma > Tetrastigma voinierianum. Next base: position 77,870 of record JAEQBH010003418.1, read on the forward strand.
ATCATACTTTAATTATTATGGCTCGGAAGTGCTAATATTATGAGCTTAGGGGTGACACCGTGCATCTTCACAACAAACAATAAATAGTTACTGAGGACTGAAACATGCTCAGCTGCGACAAACTACACAGGGGGCTTTCAGGGTTTTCGTATGTGGAATTGAAAGTAGGGTTAGAGATGTGGTGGGGTTGAGGGCATTGGAATATTAGGTTGCAATCGTCACATCATTGATTGTGATGTAGGGAGTAAAGGGAGTGGGTTCGGGTTAATTTCAGATATCAGCTTAATCTGGTTTTTAGTGACTTGGAGAAAATTCATCGGTGGACACCAATGAGACATAGTTTGAGAGGATAGGTGGTCAAGAGACAAATGGAGAGACTTAAAAGGAAAGATGGACTCAACAATTTAACATAAATGCAAATGTGTAGATAATGACCAATGGAGGGTTCAAGACACAAATAGGCACTCTGAGTTATAGAGTATCCAAGGAAAACACATAGTGAGGAGCACGAGGGGAATGGTGGTGGGGCTACGTATGAGGAGTATAAGGTCAAATCCATGGATAACAAAGACACCCAAAGCTTCGGAGTTTACCATAGTTGGGAGGTTAACCAAAGAGTTTAACATAGGGAGAGACTTGTTGAAGTGTAGGATTGGGAAGATGATTGAGAAGGTCAATAGCCGTTTGAAATGCAAAGGACCAAGAGAATAAATTCATCAAAGCATGTGAAAGGAGAGAAACACATGCTCTTACATAATATGACGATGATGATGTCTTAATAGCCACTATGCTTAGGTGTATGTGGAGGAGAAAAGTTGGAAATCTCAAGAAGTGCTAGAAAATGATTTACAATGATACTTACCCTTTGTCAAAGTATAGAGTGACAATTTTTTCTTTGAAATCATTTTCAATCAAGGCCTTGAAAAGAATAAAAATGTCGCAAACATTGGATTTTTTTTTTTTTTTTGAGTGGATAAAACCATATATAATTTGTAAAATTATCAATGAAAATAACATAATATTTAAATCCATCAATAGATTAGATATGAGAGGTCTAAACATCCAAGAAGATAATATGTAGGAGGGAATGTGAAATAAGAGAAGTAGAAATGAAATTTATGAATTTTATCGTGATCGGGCAAGAGTTATACTTAGTTACTGAATTCAAGACCAAAAGTAGAAAACAATGTGCTATAGATAGATGATGATGAATCCTAATCTAAGATGCCAAACAATGGGGCAAGACTTGGTACTAAAGAAAACAATTATTAGAGACGATTGTGATGGAAACCTACCATTCATACACTCACTTTAGCTCGACCCTACAAGAGAGTCAATCAAAGGCAGATCCTTTATAAGAAAAAGAAGGTGAGAACTCAATGGAAGTGTTATTTTGGTGACAAAATTTAGAAACAGAAATAAGGTTCTTTTTCATGGAAGGAACACAAAGAACATGATTTAATTGGGATAACGATGGAGCCATTTCGAAAGCATAAGGAATCATGGTCTCATCAAAGGTCTAAACTAGTACTCATGATGATGCCATTTGATTTGAGAAATCTTTAGTGATCTTGATGTAAAGATAGAGATATGCCCACTGGTGAGAATGTGTTTGATCTCTTGGCTAAGCCACTTCCTCAAAAGAAGTATAATTCTCATATACTTGCCAAAGGTTTAAGATACAAAAGGAAATTAGATTTAGCGCAAGGGGGAGTTTGTTAGAGAAGTGCTCTAAAGGAAATCACCATTAGCACTTATTGTATGCACTACATATTATTTAATATGAAAGGCTTCTTCATTAATTTGATATTCATACGTTGAATTGATATAGATCTTTAATTGAATTAATGAAGTCCATGATACATAACATAGCATGAAGGAAATCATAATGGGACCACGATAATAAGATTCCTATCATGTGCAATTATGTTAGTGTCTAAATTATCCCTAGTCATAGGATCAATGAGATTGGACATTGTTGATCCGGACAATGCCATGAAGAGTGTCTTCAGGTGCATAACTGATGAGTAATGAATTCGGTGACAAGATCAAATATTACTTGGGCTAGATGTGGCATAGCCAGTCTAGTGGGAGCTACACATTGTCTATGCTTTGAACCAAGTAAGGTATAGATTGGTGAAAGGACAAATTGCACGGTATTTGTCTATGGAAGGGTATGCAGTCAGACCACTGACTCTCCAGTCAATTAGGGGTTATGATGTGTTGCTAGATGTCACTCATGACTTGCTTGAATCAATGGTTGAATCAAGTGGCCAACATAACCCGTGACCTAATGGGTCACACACTTAGAAAAGTGTGGAGTTGATATGAAACAGATTTGGATGTGATCCAAATATGAGGGAGTTCATTCTCAAGAATGGAATGTCATGGTATTAGTAGAATCCTAGGTTCGAAGGCCCTCACTAAGAGAGATAACAGGCTTGGGCTTTTTCTTTAGCTTAAGGCTGGTGAAGGAACATGCCATAGCGCATATGGATGTGTGTAGCCTATCATCCCTTAGAGTGAGGCATTTTAGACATTTCATAAGCTAGGGTTTTCCTATAAAAGCATCTTTATGGAAAACCCTAAGAACTAACTTATTTGCATGTAGCTCGTAGGGTATTCTAAATCAACAAAATTTATAACCTAATACCTCATACTACCGCAGCACGCCACATAGCACAGCCACCCATCCCGCCTCCAAGCACGGGCCTTTCTAGTAGTTAAAAACACTTAACAATGAGACTTATACTGGTGGTTTCTCTTTGGATAATGGGGTTGGATCAAAAGAGGTTGGTTTTAATGGTTGTCACTGAAAATAAAATAGATTAGAAGGTGGAAAGAGATCCCTTGAAGTATCAGGACATTAGGTTTAGGTTCTTTTAGGCAAATAAGGGGGTTTTCAGGTCTTTACCTCGCATTGGGGAGGATAACATATAGTTATCTCGGGCGGATCTTCATTTAACTATAAGCCGGCCCTCATTAAATCTCTTTGAAAAAAAAGGCATTCTTTGTGATTAATGCCCAAAGTGCAATTTTGAACCACATATTAGATAGGTTTTGAGTGCTTTTTGTACATTAATCATGTCGTTTATACAGTGAAGTGTTCTAGTCTTCTTAGTAACACTTATGCCATTTCAGAGTATTTTGGAATTTGTTTGCGGGCTTTGGCACTTTTGGAGTTCAATGTCGAGATAAATGGCCAGTCATGAAGTTTGAACTGAGTCTCGACCATCGATCAACCAGAATCAATGAAAACCGAGGCAAAATGAAGAAAATGTGATGCAGTTGAAGACGGGAGGCATTGCGGTGAAGGATCATGAAAATTTGGAATTTTCGGCTAAGCTTTGAAATTTTAAAGCTGGATTGCGAAAATTTCGCGACATAGCGAAAATTTGCGATATAACGAAAATGTAGAGGCTAAACTAGACACATCCCAGGAATTTCGCTATGCTTTGTTCCTTAGCGAAAATAGTGTTCGCTTCTCACAAAAATTTGGCTAGCTTAGCGAAATTTCATTGCTGACGAAATTACCCACCACTGTGAAATTTCTTATTTTCGGAGCTGTTGATTTCGCTAATTAAGCGAAATTCGCCATTTGCGAAAATTTGATCTTTCGTCGTCTTTGCTAATTAATGCCAAACCGCCTCAAACTTGGTGTATTACTTAATTGTCCAATAACTTAGTTCATAGGTTTTTTGGTATTTTCATACCTTGAGGAGGCCTATATAAGCCCCTCTTGTTTTGTAAGAAAGGGGGAACGATCAGTGAACAATTGGGAAGCAACAATCTGTGGAGTTTTTATTTTTGTAAATAAAGTCTTTTATTTTAGGTTTTGCTTTTATTTCTTTTCTCTCTTCTCTCTCTTCTTTCTCTCCTTTCTCGTTTGCTTGAAGCCTCTTCGGATAATGACTGAGAGATGCTTGGTAAGCCTCCTTTCTTTGAAGGAAGGAAGCTAGCTTAGTGGTGGGGCATATGCATGTTGTCCTCTTGTATTAAAAGCTACGGGTAGTGTATTTATGGCCCTTATTCTCAAAACATAGTTGCATAACATGGGATGTTATTGATTTGGCCGATACTCTGCATGCTAGGATCTGGAATTCTTTCGGGTGAGAGATGCCTTGTTGTTCTTTAGATGGTCTTCTGAGCCTGCGAGATTATATTTACATGTTAGGGTTCTTCAAATTAGGGTTAAATAACATTTCTTGTTATTATTTTGGCAAATACTCTCCATGCTTTAGGATGCGATTCTTCGGGTGAAGTCTTATTTGTTGTTAACTGGAGTAATTAACACGAGCCTACGAAATGATAATTTAATGTTAGGGTTTTAAAAGGGGCCATAACTGCATGCTACGTATTGACTGAATAGGAGATGTTTCATGGGTGAGGTTTGCTAGTTAAATATAGATCCAGGTTATGCCGTGGACTATAGGTTGCATGTCATAACGAGGATAAAACTTCCAGGGACACTTGTTTGCTTACTAACTTGCCAAGTTAGTGACCTAAATCTTCAAAGTTACCTTTTTCACCTTTTAATTTCGGTTTTACGGTTTCTCGGTTTTCAACTTCATTCCCCCTTTGTTTTGAAACACGGATTCCAAGAGTCCAGAATAGAAAGCCTTACCTTCCATTGCAGCGATGCGAGCCCGTTTCTAGGATGAAAACCCGTCCACAGTGTTAGATACTATTAGACCACTATCTTGCAGTGGCTTGACTACGGCGAGTAGTAGGGAACAGGTGTAATAAATTTTGTTGATTTAGCTCGGCCTCTTTGTGGCCGCAGAGATCAATTGGGTAGTTCTTGGGATCGAGCAAACTGCAATGGTGATTGAAGAGTACTTGTGATCCACATCACAGTGAAGGTAACCTTTTTACCTCTTTTGCAACTCGATTCTGCGGGAGCTTGGTTGCTTCACTTTGCGATGGCGCCTTTGTTCCGATTCAGTTTTCATTGATCAGTTTTAATTTTTTAGTTAATTTTAATTCTTTTTGTAGGTTGTTTGTTATGCTTTGTTGTCTCTCTGATTTTGTAACGGTGTTTATGCAACGATTAGGATAGAGACAATCGGGTAGGCGAATAGGATTAGTACACAACTTGACCCAGCTAGTGAAGTTAGTGTACCAACTGATACCATGGATCCAGTACACGAGAACAATGAGCCCGATAGGGAACCCCGTGAATCGATGCACATGGGAACCGTAGAGGATCATGCCCTCCACAGAGTTAGTGCCATCTGTATCATCCCTCCTGTGAAGATGTAACGGTGAGGCCATATTTAGTACCTCTACTCCCCATATCATGGTATGGAAAATGAAAATCCCCACACACACTCATATTAGGAGATTTTGAGGAGGTTTGTACTACGCCCCCGAGGAAGGGTATGATGGACATGGATTTGCTGGAAGCTAAAGGCATTTCCATTGACTCTAAAGGACAAGGCCAAGATATGAAGCTCAACTCATTGAGGCCTAGAACCATAAGAAATTGAAATTTGAGAAACTGTAAATTTGAATTCTTGAAAAAGTTCTTCATTGATCTGAAGACGATAATTTGAAAAGCAAATCTACAACACTGCTATTTCCCGGGATGGTGAGAGATTTTACCAGTGTTGGGAAAGATTTATGGAAACCATCAGTGCATGTCCACACCATGGGTTTGACACATGGATGTTGGTGAACCACTTCTATGGTGGTATGTCTCTGCCATGAGGCAACTCTTAGAAACCATGTGTGGGGAGCTTTATGAAGCATCTGATGAAGCCATGGATTTCTTAAATTACGTGTTTGAAACTTCTAGAGGTGGGATGAGCTTAGCCTAGAGAACGGATAGGATGAAACCACCCCGATCGACGAGGGGTGGGATGTATGCCTTTGCTGAAGACATAGAAATGAGCTAGGATTTCCAGCCACTGGCCGGGAAGGTAGAGGAGCTTGAAGGCGAAACCTGGCTCCGACGAGTGCGTACGATGGCGAAAATCACACGCAGTCTAATCCTGCACGATTTCAATCCCCTGCACCCAGCGAGCGATTGTCTATGGCCCTGCGGTGAAGGATTTGATGTCGAGAATGTGCAACCTTTGTAGGACAATACAAGCCACAACAATCCGATACTCCATATGGTAATACACAATTCGGTGGAGGAATCACCTGTCTTGCATGGAGATGACCTCCCTGTTTATGTACCCAGTGCCAAACCTCAGTTTGGTTTCCCTTCACAGTCACAACAACCACCATCCTCTTCTCCGATAGAGCAAGCCATATTGAATTTAGCAGGTAAGGTGGTAGGCAACTTTGTTGAGGAACAAAGGTGTCTTGCTGACTAGCGCAAAAGGAGTTGATGCGTAGAAAGTACATTGAATAAGAGAATAGATGGGCTTGAGGCAATCTCAACCGAGAGAAAATTGATAACCTACGTATTCAATCACGAGATCCAACAAGTTGCTAGAAGTACAAGAGAATGGAAGGTTTCCATCACAAACAGTTCCAAATCCTAAAGGAATTCATGAGGTAGGATTATCCAATAATTCAGGAATGGATGAGGTTAAGGCCATAATCACCCTTAGAAGTGGAAAAGAGGTTGATCAGCCTATGCCAAAACACATTGAAGAACCTAGAGCGAGGGAAAGAGTGCAGCACGAGCATATTCTCCTAGAGGAGGATTGATGAAATACATACCACCTCTCAAATTTCCACGAAGCACTTAGAAGGTAAGAAGAAGGCATCTCAAAATGGCTTGAGGCATTCTTGAGGTTTTAAACAAGTGAAGGTTAACATACCTTTCTTGGACCTAATCAAACAAGTCCTACTTATGCAAAATTTTGAAAGATCTTTGCACAATCAAGAAGGGATTAGGCATTGAGAAGAAGGCATTTCTCCTTGAACATATCAGTCTTAGTAATCAGAAATGCAATGTCTCTTTTTGTCAGAGCCACAAAAGATCACGGATCTCCCCAATTTCAGTCAATATTGGTGGAATTGCATAGAAAAGTCCTTGCTTGATTTAAGGCAGTGTGAACCTAATGTCGTATTCGAGTATACAAGCGATTAGGTTTAGGTGAACTTAAACCTCTTAACATCACACTCTCATTGGTAGATAGATCGTGAAAATCCACTAAGGGGATAGTTGAGGATGTCTTAGTGAAGATAGACCATGGGATTACACTACCCGGTAGATTTTTGTGGTACTGACAGACAATTGCTAGTGAACCCGATCATGTACCAATCATCTTAGGAAGACCATTTTACGACTTTGCCCGTCTGATAATAAATTGCTTGGGAATGGAGTCATCTGATTAACTTTTGGTAACATGACCATGGGTTAGATATCTTTCATTTGAACAACGAGCATGAGTTGCTCGAAATTGAAAATCAAATTTAGATGAGGTTGTTTGATTGATCGGTGTGCGAAACCACCGATACTCGGGGGAAATCACGAGGTGATCAACCATGGAGATGAAGAAGAATTGGTCTTGCAGCCAACGCGGCAACCAAGCCCGATTACTCAATTCAGCGGCCATCGCGAGGAACGATTACAACAATTGGTCACCGACCTGATGGAGGATTAGCCCGAGCTATTTGCGGGGTTGAGATTATCCTCGCTTGACCCTCAGCCCAGGTAATTTTGAGTAAATTGAGCTGGTTTGGTGTTCTCAAAAGCCAAATTGCGGTTAAACAATTTTTGTTTTTGTTATTTAGTCAATTTCCATTTTTAGTATTTTTAGTATGTTTTGTAATTTTGACTTTCCATTTTTTAGCAAGTTGGTAAGTATTTTATATTATCTTATATTAAAATTTTGAATATATTCTATTTCTAATTTTAATTTTAATTTTTACTTTTATAATATATTAATTTTCATTTAATGCAGAAATTGAATTACGGGTGGTATCTTTGGAGTGTGAGCTAAATTCATTAAAAATAGCAAAAATTGGCGGGAAGACCATGGTTTGCTTAGATTCTGGCATATAAACGGGGGAGGGGTTGGTTTAGAATGCCATACATTCTGCCCCTCTCGGCCGTGTGTCTTTGAGCTCCCGAGCGAGAAGCCACTGGATCCAGTCTGTTTGTCCTTAGAAGCTGTCACTCTTGCATTGCCGACCACCTTTCCCGAGCTCAGCTGCCGGGGAGTTCGGTATGCAGGCTGGCGAGCGCCAGCCCTGCCCCCGGGCTGCACGGCCAGGTTTCCTAGTACATCGGAGTCGCCGGTGGCGCGCGCACCCGATACGGCGGGAGCCTTCGGTGAGCCTCCACCACGCGCCACGAGGCACGATTGTTCAGCGCTATCTGAGCCATTCTTGCCGTGCCTGGTTGGTGTTGGTCTGCGACTCGGCGTCGATCATTTCAGAGCCTTGTTTGGTTAGTTCGGGGCCATTCCAGCTACGGTCGGTGAGCCACAGTTTGGTTTCTTGCCCGGTGGTTCATTAGCCTCCGGATCTCTGTGGTTCGATCTTCTCAGGTCACGGCAGAGTTATATTTTTCGGTGAGTCGAGGCCGCACCGAGTATTTTACGCGATGCTCCGGATATGGTTCGTACTTTCGGGGTGGGTCCGTCTTCGACCTCGGGTGAGATTCGGCCGCTTTGAGAGAGTGGCCCGGCTCGAGGTCAGCTCTGTACCATCGCGCGGTCAGAGCGGTCTCAGGAGCCTCGGGGGATTTAAACGTTATCGGACCGGATGGGACCCGGCTTGTCCTTTGTACCGCGGAGGAGAGTTAGGAGGGCCGGCCCTCGAGCGAGCCCGCACATCGGACGAGTAGATCATCTTCACACCAGGCCCACCATTCTCCGAGTTACTCCAGTCTGGGCGAAAAACCATCGCGCGGCTGTCGCCCGGCGTCGAGGATCGGGAGGCCATGACTGTAGGGAGCCGAATTCAGGGAATGTGCGACTCCTGTGAAGTTTCGTAGAGTCATTTATGACATCTCCGCGTGAGGCGACCCGGATATCAGGAGTCTTTGAGATTGATCGGAGTATTCCTCCACACCCTTCATGACTCGCGACAGTTTTGTATTACCCCGAAAGTAGTGCGGCGGTTCTACCGCTCCTTGACATCGAGGGAGACCAGAGACGGTCCACTAGAGGTCGATTCGGTATAGATGACCATACTGGTGTACTCGAGGCCAGCGATATTTGTGGCGTTGGGATTGCGCGTACCGCCGCCTGGTCGAAGGTTATAGAGCTTGGGCCTTGCGCCTCCACGGGGAGATGGTCAGAGCGGCGGGAGACATCGCTGGCGGTCCCGATTATTACGGGAGGCGACTTCCGCCTCAGTCTTCTTTGATTGACCATTTGCTACGTACCAGGTTTGTTCCCTGCGACGTATGTGCGAGAGGAGGAGAAGCGGAGGCACTTCTGGATCTCGGGGGATTTTTGGTTCAGCCCCTACGGTGGTGATGGCCTCCCTTTTGCATTTTGAGGAGAAGGTCCATCGAAAGGCCGGCAGGCGGAGGCGCGTCCCACTGCGATGCCGAGACTCCTCTGCTTTATGTTCTCGACGGATGGGATTCAGGAGGAGCGTTTAGAGATGAGGCTAGATGCCTTCATGTAGTGTCAGTGGGCCGGGTTATGACTATGCGAGTCTCATTTCTATACGACCACGGGACCGGGAGGAGGTAGGGTCGGGAGGCGGGAGTACCATACGGATGATATGCTGTCCACTGGGCCGAAGTGTGAGGACTCCCGTTGGATCGTTCACCTCAAATGCCACTCCCACATCTTACATCGACGATGCGAATCTCAGGCCCTTTCTATTGATCATTCAGAGATTACATCCATGCCATTTCGGGGAGATAGGCGGGTGTGATGGATCATATCTGCTCACTTGCGGCTACGAATTTGCCCGGGATCGAAGTTGGCCCAGTGCCATTCTATGCGACTCGGATTATGACCCTGGGTCTTCCTCATGTTCTACAGTCGGCGGGAGGAGCCTGTGATCACGGCTTCATTGGATGTTACGGGCTGCGGCTGCGGCGGTTCAGGCCCTCACCTGCCACCACCACGGCGAGTGAGGTGGTTAGGTTTCTTTTGATTTTGTTTTATTTTCGGCTTTATCAACTGCCTACTAATTTCGTTTAGGATTTATGTATTAGCCATAGTAGGCAGTGATAGTTTTGTGTTTAGCTTGATATTCATGTACTAGCCATTTTGGCTATATCAAAAGCTATTCAGTTTATATATATACAGACTTTTGCATACAATGTTTTGTACCTCCACCATGTGTAAATGTTTTTCTTTTCAATTGAACAATTGAATTGCTAAGTGAATGATTGAATTGCTATAAATTTGGATGATTGGCAGATCATGTGTTTCACTTCTATGCTAGAACAAATTCCATGCTTGAATTAAATTTTGGTCGATCCACGATCCGACATGCTCGGCAAATTTTCCCCTTTTATCTTGAATTATGTATTCACGCTCCAGTTATTTCGATAAATTTGTGGTGCATACCTTCTTTAAACTTTGCTAGCCGTATAGGTATGTTGGCTACCTAGGATGGATTTTGGAGTTACCTACATTTGAAGACCAATGTTGTCTTCGAAAAAAGAAAAGAAAAAGAAAAGCGAAAGAAAAGAAAAAGAAAGAAGAAAAGAAAAATAAAGTCATTGAAATCTTGCTTTGAAACAGAGCACGGTCAGGGTGTATGTGAAAGCCTTTGAGCAGATGCCGCAAAGCCTTAATTAGTGGGAGTCATCGATTTAATTGTTCGTTACATGGGTGGATAGGTGAAGTTTAATGACTTGTGGATGCTTAATTTTGAAGTCATTCGGTCAAAATTGAAGCGCTAGAGTTAGTAGTCATTGATCCTTTTGGCTTGATGCCCTAAACCTTGAGTGGTTGGGAGTCATCGGTGGACCCCCGTTACACGGACTTTAGTGAAGTCGGATTTTAAGCATTGCACCCTACGATGTAGATGAATAAAGAAAAGAAAAGTATAACATAATATCCCAGGTTGTTCAATGACTTAAAGGCCGTCGGTGCTAGGTTGGGGGGGGAACAAATTTTACACTTTATTGACTTAGTCTGGATTCCAAAAAGACCAATTAGACTTAGGTGGAAATCCAAGTTGAGAATCATGGAACCAACATTGACATAGAATTGTTCTCGTATGGATTTGGTTCTTTCATATCTTGTTTTAAAATTTGTGTCAAATGTTCGAGTTTAAGTATTGTGTATAAGTATCAACCTTTTGAATCATAATCTTTTTGAAAATCACCACATGCATCTCCTTTTTATTTTGCATTGCTAAGGGACTAGCAACGTTTTGGTTGGGAGGTGGTTTGGCACCATCCCAGACAGCAACGCCATTGATTCGTGCCGCGGTAGGCTGAGCTAAAATCAACAAAATTTATATACACCTAAGTTCCTCTCTTGCTTAGTAGTCGAAGCTCTTTGCAGTATAAGTGGTCTGAGATTCGGAACACGGGGATGGGGTTTCATCTAGAAATGGTTTGCATCAGTGCATGAAGGTAAGGCTTTCTATTTGGACTCTTTGGAATTGTGTTTCAAAAGCAGTGAGATGAGTTGAGCGAAAGCGTAAAGCGAAATTAAAGGTGAAAAGGTAACTTTGAAGATTTAGGTCACTAACTTGGCAAGTTAGGGCAAACAAATTTTCGGGTTTTATCCTCTCGTTATGACATGCAACCTATAGTCCGTGGCATATGGGATCTATATTTAACTAGCAAACCTCACCCGCGTGAAACATCTCCTATTTAGTCAATACCATTAGCGTGCGAGTTATGGCCCCTTTTTAAAACCACAACATTAAATTATCATTTCGAGGCTCGTAAGGCGAAGTAAGAACATGATGCATCTCTCACCAGAAGCGTGCATCCACTAAAGCATGGAGTATTGGCCCGAAAATATGCCAGTAAATGTTATTTAACCACAATTTGAAGAACCACAACATGTAAATATTATCTCGAGGCTCGTAAAGACCATCCTAAAGAACAACAGTGCATCTCTCACGAACTTTGCACATCTTAAAGCATGGAGTATTAGCGAATCAATAACATCCACATGTTATGCAGCTATGTTTGAGAATAAGGGCCATAAATACACTACGAAGTAACTTTTAATACAAGAGGGCAAACATGCATATGCCCCCTTACGAAGCTAGCTTCCTTGCTCTTCAAGAAAGGAAGCAGCGGCTTATCTCTTGAGTTGTCATCCCTCAAGAGGGTGTTTGGCAATAGGAGAGAAAGAAGAGAAGAGAGAAAAGAAATAAAAGCAAAACCTAAAATAAAAGACTTTATTCTGAAAATAAAAACTCATGATTGTTGCTTCCCGATTGTTCATGATGGGTTCCCCACTTTCTTACAAAACAAGAGGGGCTTATAGGCACCTCGAGTATGAAAATACCCAAAAACACATGAAATTGGCTAAGTTATTGGACAATTAAGTAATACACCAGGGTTTGGAGCGGTTTGGCATTAGTACAAAGCATGACGAGGCATCGAATTTTTGCTAGAGGTAGGAATTTCGCTAATTAAGCGAAATCAACGGTCGCGAAAATAGAGGGCTAAACTAGGGTGGGTAATTTCGCTAGGTAGCGAAATTTAAGCTAAACTAAGCGAAATTTTTGTGAGAAGCGAAATCAATTATTTTAAGCTAAGGAGCAGTGCTGGCGAAATTTGGAGTGGTCCCCAGCGAGGGTGGCATTTTTAAGCTAAGGTTCTGAAAATTTTCGCTAAGGTTGAAAATTTTAAATCTATAGTATTTTCGCGAAGCAAGCGAAATTCCGGCTTTGTTGATCCTTCAGCGCAATGCCTCCTGTCAGCTAAGCGCATCACATTTCTTCATTTTGGTTTTCTCATTGATTCTTGGTGATTGATGGAAATGAGACTTGAGTTGAACTTCATGATTCGTCATTTATCTAGACATTGAACTCGAAAGTCTTGGCTTTGTAGAAAACGAAAAATACCCTCTAAATGGCATAAGTGTTACTAAGAAGACTAGAACACTTCAATTGGTATAAATGACATGATTAATGTACAAAAAGCACTCAAAACCTATCTAATATAGGGTTCAAAATTGCACTTTTTGGGCATTAATCAACTGGCCATTAGTGTTCTTAGTCATTAAAAACACAAGTCTCCTTGACTCACATTCCAATGGCTCATAAATGATAACTAACGAACATCACTAGATCTAACATTAAGCATCTAATGAGCCCTAAAAGCTTACCAAGTACTGACCATTCAAGGTGACTCGAAGGGATCAAAACCTAAGGTTGAAGAGAAGAATAGTAATGATAGTTAATACACTGTGAAAACATGGGAAACCCTTAGTTTTCCTTAGGATCCTTCACCCAGTGGCCTTCTACTTTAAGGAGGAAGGGGTTTTAGCCACTCATCCTCTGAGAAATCATCCTCATAGGGTGTTTGGCTAGTGAGAAAAGAAAAGAAAATGAAAGAAACTGAAAGGAAAAGGGAGCTTGTTCGACAAGCTTCCCAAAAATTTAATAATAAAACTAAAATTGTCTTTACAAAGTGTTGTTTGGGCATTATATACCACCAAACAATACAAATTACCAAAATGACAAAAGTAGTAAACTATTACAAGGATAATTTAGGAAGAAAACACAAAAATGAGAGACAAAAGTCAAAATTGAGGGCAGGAAATTTCGTAGGGGTTGCAAAATTGTTATGTTTTACACTTTTATATAGTTTGCCTTACGGTTCTCTGATTTCTGAGTCAAGCGATCTCTTCATGCTCCAGTTTGCATCCTATTTGCAAGATATATACTTTGTAAGCTACAAAAACTCTTAGCAAAATTGATTAGAAGCATTCTTGAAGTCCTTAACGTGCCAACTGGGTTAATTTGGCTGGTGCTACACAAAAGTGCTCAAAACCGGGTGTTAAGAGTATGGAACATCACCTATTTGGGTAGTAATCCTTCAACTTTCTGAACAAGCCATTTTCTCTTCTCATGAAGGTATTCAAGAGAGTTTGAGATTTCTTTAAGAACTCCTCTTTGTGAGACCGGGTTGTGGCTCCCTCTTCAGATCGAGACTTGGCTAGCACCGGGACTTCTTCCAAAACTGTTGCCTTAGACGTTGTCAACTCCACTCTTTGTGTGGGTATCATTAAAGGCAAACCTAGGACTTGGTTCGCTTTGGTGTTCGCTGTCCCAACCAGTAGATCGGTTTTTTAATCCAACACATGGTATTCTTGTACCCCTCTCTTTGGTATAGAACCGGATTTGATGCCCTAAGGGGTCCTTGGGAGGGTTTTGTTGAGATTTTTTTTTGTTTTCCACTACTTTTGGCAAGAGATGCCACCTCCGAGCTCTATAATGGTATCAGAGCATACTTGTGTGCATCAAAATCGGATCTCTGTTGAGAGTTTTTGGTTTTTGGTACCTATGTTTTCAAAAGGTTCGAAAATGAGATTTTTTGTTTGAAAATTGTAGATCCAATGTTGTTCTTCATGTAGAGTGGTCATGAGATGATCAAGGTGATGGATTATAAGAGCAAATACCTTGGACAGTTAAAAGTCCCAAAGTTGGTATTTTTACTAGTTTCTCATTGTTGGAAGCCCATGACATCGCTACTTTCATGTTCCAGCGTTGCGGCGTTGCTCGTAAAGCTCTGACAACGCGTTGTGGTGATGTTGCTCATTGAACCCAAAGCGTCGCAGCATTTGTGCCCCCGACTTTCGCGACGTTCATTTTCCAACGTCTAGCGTTGATAAATCAGAGCCCCAGCGTCGTGACGTGAAAAATTTGTGATGTGCCAACGTCGCAACATTCCAATGTCATGACATGAGGATTGGTAGTGGGGTTTGAACCTCGATGTCGCTGACGTGGTAACATCGGCGTGACAGCGGCGTAGAACTCCGCGACGTGATAATGTAGCAGCGTCGATGTAGGTCTTTGCTAATTCCTTGTTTGTTTCCTTTCTCTTATGGTTTTGCACAAATTTCGAGCATGCTACCCTAGTATGTTTGAAATAGAGATATGCAAGTTAAAACTGAACCTTTTAGCTTTAAAATTAATAGAATCATGGATTTCAAAAACCATGTTGAAATTACCTATGAGAGAAAATTGGATAAAAACGTCCTATTGGAAAATTTTTCGGTTCGAGTTAGGCGGGATTATGGTTTAGAGTTGAACCAATGGGAGATTTAAAACTTAAATTGGGCACATGATTCAAGGTTGAATCGATTCTGATTGAAGTTAAATTGAGTTCATCATTTAAGAGTTGAATCGGGTTCATGATTCTAGTTGTTAAATCGGATTTGTTCAAGTGTTGAACAGAGGTTATTGTTCAAGTGTTGAACGAAATGAATGTAGAACATTTTTAGTTCAAGTGTTGAACTGAGGTTGTAGTTCAAATGTAGAACAAAACAATATGGATCATTTTATTCCAAGTGTTGAAAAACTTTTTCATGTGCTTTTGAAATCATGGGGTACCATTATCTTTAACTTTCAATGGATTGCATTAGAGAATGCAAGTTTAAGGGTGTATGTTGGCATGATGGATGATTATGGACTTTATCCAATGGTGATTGAGCATATTGCATTTGATTATTATTTCTTTTTTGGTAAATAGGGCATGCTTGTCCCTGCCTCTCTCTAATTTCTCTATGTATTTCTCTTCTCATCTAAATCCCCCTCAAATGTAACTTGAGGTTCTTCTTATTAATGAATGTAATTAGAATACATAGAATTAGGATAAGTTAGTGAAGATGAAAAAGGAGAAAGAAGTGTGGAGAAGTTGCCAATAAAGAAGACCTTGAAGATTGTAAATTTCCTTTATTTTTTAAAGGGTTGTAATAATCATGCATATCCCTTGGTTTGACCTAGTCAATTCCATTTGGCCCATGGAATTGATTTTAGAATGTCCATAATATAGTTAGCGTAACTATCCTTATAATTTCATGAGATGAATGGATAAAGCATGCTAATGAAATGATGAGACTTATCTAAAGAAACCCCTCTCTTATTAATATTAAGGCTAACGTCTTCCACTAATATGGTGTGAACCTGAGTTCTTCTCGAAATTGGGGTTGTTGGGTAAACCCAAGCCTTACTCCATAGGGACTTGTTCTATCCATGGAAATGAGTTTTCCTGATTAGTGGGCTAGCCTTAACAAGACTCATTAGCTTGTTGGGTAAACCTAAGGTTAATGTTGGATAGAGACGTAGTTAGGTAAGTGTACACAAGATGTACACACATCATGAGTTGGTAGCCCAATGATAGTTCACAAATCAACAGTTGATATCACTGGATTCAATAGTTGCATCAGATTGCAATTGGTATAATTATTGATCCAAGATGGCTTGTTGAATAAACCCAAGGTCACTCCTGGTGATTTTGGATTCCTTAAATGTGTACGATTGCAATTGGTATGGACAAGATACCTACCTTTTGACTCGAGATAGCTTGTTAGGCAAACCAATGGTGATTCTCGATGATATTGGATATCGACCCACTAGGAGAACCTCCATATAGGTTCTCTCGGATTAATAGTGAGGGCTATGGATTCGTAATAAAATAGTGGGAGCCATAATGCGTAATTATCAAGCTGTAATAATCATGCATTTTAAGTATAATCTAACATGATCTCTTACACATCTAGGTTATTAGAATCAAACCATGTCAATGAATGTAAACACATGTCGATAATGGATGCGATATTTTTGACTAGGCTGGCTTCTTGGTTGGTACAAGGAATTTGAGAATAGTTCTCAAAAAGGAAAAATAGCCTATGTCATCATTGAGCCAATCCCTAAATCCCCAACTGCTAATGCACGTAGAAAGCACATTCAAAGGAGCATATCGAGAACCTTTCGGTTGATCGCGTGAGGGCATGATTGATTATCACGCCTTTATGTCACTTGAGTTTAGAAGCGGTATAGGATAGAGTATGGATGTATTCATAGTGTGCCATCTAAGGAACATTATAATGAAACGGGCAGTATTGAAAGGTTGAAGTATCTAAGCGCTTTTTGGTTCCAAGATGGAGGTTAGGACATCCAGGTGAAGTATCGTGAAGATGTATAAACGAGTTGAGAGGTTGGATCAATTGGGTTATTGGATAGATCTTGAATTGAGTATAGATTTGATTCTAGGGCCAGGTTACCCAATAGTTTTGCACAGTTTGTGCTCAACTATGGGATGGACCACATTATATCTACCATACCCGAATTGATTGACGTGCTTAAAATATACGAGGGAAAAATGGGTGAAGAAGAAGCGGCTGCCTTGAAAAAGACTTGATTCTATTATGGTCAAGTTGGCCATTGGAAGAGGAAATGCAAGGCCTACTTGGAGTCGAAGAAGAAAGTGGCACGTGATGCACCATCATCTTCAGGTATTTATGTCATTAAGGTTAATATTGTTTCTCCTAACAACATATAGGTATATGATACCAATTGTGGAAATAAATACGTATAGATTGATATTTAGGGCTGAGACGATGGAAGCTTCTGAAAGGGAGGATTTGACTTTCAGTGGGAATGGTGTAAAAGTTGCGAAACTCTTTGCTCTATGGACTTATGTTTTGAACCTCAGTGATGCTTTATTTACAAATTTGGAAGATTGTTGTTATGTCCCTGACATTGTGAACATTATTTTCATGTTTGAGCAAAGGGTTTATTTTATATTTTATGACAATGGTTGTTACATTATGATGTCTTTTATGATGGTTGTACATTAAGCAATGGGATTTACATATTAGATATGTCCAATCCAATTTTAAATGTTAATGACAATAAAATGACCAAAGAGAGATAATTTGAAATCATCTTACTCATGGCATTGTCGCCTTTGCCCTACAAGTGAGAGACGCATGATTGAGTTGCACAATTATGGTAGCTTGGAGTCATTTGATTGTGAATCATTTGACAACTGTGAATCTTGCTTGTTAGGTAAAGATGATCGAGTTGCTCTTTATGGGAAAGGGTGAACATGATTATGGACCATTAGACCTAAAATATTCCGATATTTGTGGTCCTTTGTCCATTAATTCTAGAGGTGGTTTTGTCACACTTCATTACCTTCATCGATAGATTCATGATTTGGGTACTTCAGCATCTTCTGGTCTAAATAGAATCCTTTGAAAAGTTTAGAGAATTCATAAATGAAGCGAAGAAACAACTTGGGAGAAGTTTTCAAATCGCTTAGATGAGATCCAAGTGGCAAATATGGCGAGATTTTTCTAGGTTATCTGGAGACTGATGAGAAACTTTATCGAATGGACTCCTCCTTACAGCATCCATAGTGTGGTGAAAGGACAAAAGCAGACAATCGGACTTGAGTGAGGTTTGTGATAGGCATGAGCGGATCTACTCAAATCAATTTAAGGGTATGCACATGAGACTAATGTTTAAGTGTTAAACGAGGTCCGATCCCGAGTCAGTTATGGATTTTCGTATGGGATATAGACTAATAAGGATCCACTATTCTCACGAAAGTATGGGGTTGTCTTGCTTGAAGAAGAGAACTTTGTCGGACAAGTTGAGCTAAATCGACAGTCTTGTTTGTAGGGTATCTAAAATTTTGGATGCTCCAGTTCTCCTGAAACTTTGGAAGCCAAAAATTTGTTTGTCTCGAGTATCTGATCTTCATAAAGAGTTTCTTCTAAGATAAGGCGTGGGAGCAAGGATGAATTTAGTGAAGTTCAAAGTGCTCAAACAGACATAAATCAACTGACTCAATCTAAGGTTATTATTCATATTGATGAAGTAGTAGCTGATCCTTCTAAAACACAAACACATTAGTGAATAGTAGGATACGTCTTTGTTCGAATAAATATAGATTTCTCATCGATGAATAGTGGAGCATTATTGCTCCACGAGATTGATGAGCCTACTACCTATGATGAATCTCTGAATAGTTTAGAATCTGAAAAATGGCTTGAATCCTTGAAGTCAGAGATGGATTCCATGTGAATAAACCAAGTATGGATTTTGGTTGAACCACTCGAAGGGATAAAACCCATAGGGTGAAAGTGGATCTTTAAGAAAAAAGACTGACATGGAAGGTAATGTGATTACCTATAAGGCTGGAAAAACTGTAGCTAAGGTCATCATCAAAGACAAGGAATTGACTATGATGAGACTTTAAGGCCACTAGCCATGCTTAAATCCATAAGGATACTCCTTGCCTTTGATGCTCATTATGATTATGAGATATGGAAAATGGATGTGAAGACGACTTTCCTCAAAGGAAACCTAAGTAAGGATATGTGTATGACACAACTGGAGGTCTTCACCTAGAAGTAGCGATAAAATTATGCAAACTTGAGGAGAACCATTTATAGATTGAAGCAAGCATCTAGGATTTGGAATATTTGATTTAATGTGAAAATCAAAGAGTTTGATTTTTCACAAAATGCAGATGAGCCTTGTGTGTACAAGAAGGATGGTGGGAGTGCAGTCGTGTTCCTAATGTTATATGTGAATGACATATTACTTAAGGGAAATGAGGTCTCATTGTTACAATTGGTCAATATATTATCAAAGATACAATTTGTAAATATATATTGGTTATCCAGGAACATTCTCCATGAAAGACCTTGGAGAAGCGACCTACATATTGGGGATATAGATCTATAGAGAAAGATCGAGAAGGTTGCTTAGTCTTTCACAATCTACATGCATAGCTTAGATGCTAAAGAAGTTTAGCATGAAGCGGTCGAAGAGAGGATACGTCCCCATGTTTAGTGGGATCAACCTCTCGAAGTTCGTAATCCCGAAGCTTATAAGATGAGAGACAACGTAAGATACACCCCATATGCTTCGGCCAATAAGACCAATCATGTATGCTATGTAATGTACTAGACCTTGTGACGCCTAAGAGCACGGGGTCCATTGACCCGACCATCAAGCTGCGGCTTCGTGGATGTCGGGTGACGATCTAGCATTTTTATGTCCCATTCTGCGAATCCATAATTTAACAAAATCAGGCAAGGGCTCCTTGCATGGGAGCTACATCAAAAATCCAACCTATACAAAACACAATAACATGGCCCATCAAGGCCCAATATAATACAATGAAGGTTACTTATGAGTAAAAATGACACATAAGGTCCATCTATCCATGTTCATTTAAAACATACAAAATTATATTTAAAACAATTCATAAGAGTTTAATTACAACACTCTTACAAATATTACATATTAGAACAAGATTGTTCCAAAACATTTTACAAAATGGTAACAAGGCCACATGTCAGCCTTCTTCACAATTGCAGCCTCGAATGAGCACGGTCCACCGATGTCTATCATGCACCTGAAATGTTTCCCATATAGGGTGAGCCACACCCCAGTAAAACTTCACTATAAATTTACTCCCCACAAGTGCACGTACAGTAGGTAAGTGTTCCTGATTTCACACATTCCCAGACAAGATTATGCAATCCTAGGTTGGAATTCATACCATGGATGAGATGAGACTCAAGCACGTACCATGCCTAGAGAGTCTTTGCTCGGCTCTCCCATCACACAGTCATATTGACTCTATCACCTTATGCCCAGAAACTATACGTGGGTAAATCCATCGTTTTTGGATTACATCCAGTGATACGTTTACAAAACTTGTTTTCAAACCAAAAGCTTTTGGATGTTACACCTCAATGATCATTTATATTCAAAACCATGTGTATTTTTGTGGATAGCAAATTTTCGAATTCGAAAGCTACAGGCGAGACCAAGCCTTCCTACACTTTCACGGGCTTTCACCTTTGGACATATATGTATAACCAAAAATATTGAGGCTTTCACGAGGGAGTATCTATCCCTGCGCTGTGCAACATAAATTTTTCATTTTCATGTATCTAAGCAGAGTGACCCTATTGGACGTTGTCCCCATCGTGCCGACTGCGATCAAACACGTCGCGGTGTTGATTATAACCATGCACTCACACCCGAACCTGCATGCGATGTCCCCTTGCATATCTGTCACGATGTGCCATTTCATGACTATACCATGTCACATATATGATGAATGTTATATGGACAATTCTACTCATGCATATCACCCATGCATCATGGACAATTATATCAATTAACATAAAATTTGCAAACGATCACACATTTCATGTCAACATATTTGCACACACATATCGGCTTATCAATAGTCATCACCCGATCAAGAAATGACATAATTTATCCTCTAGGCCAAATTGTGACATAACATGTCCACAAATAACCTAAAAACAAGCCATGCAATGACCTTATCCATACACAAATTCATCACATGTCAATACATTAGGACACACATATTGACCTCCAATCAATTACCATTAAGCATGTCATTCAAAATCAAGCAATGACAACTTGATCCTCATGACCGGTGTGTATAGAGATGCCCACAAAAATTCCACACAACAAGCCATAATAGATCATAGAATAGTTCCGAACTCAGTTCAGAAACTAGTCCCCTAATAGTAAAAAAATTTGGAGATAAACCATTAAACAACCTAAGATGTAGCAGTCCCGGGAAATGGATCATAACTTGAGTTTTACAGGTCCAATTTGGGTAATTCAAAAACCTACATCAAGTTTACAGATGCAGCTATAATTTCCATGGAAAACACTAGTCTAAATTCCCTCTTTTTCCCAACTGGAAACTAGTCCCAAAATCTGGACAGTGTATGGGATCAAAGCAGAGGCGACCTGTAGCGATCCCAAATGGACCATAACTTCCGAGTTATAGAGGTCTGATGCGGGTGGTGAAAATCCCACAACATCAAGTTCTTAGATACGACTACAATTTCCATGAAGAAAACTGAGTCGATTTCCCCTTTTTCCAGCCAGAATCGGTCCCAATGCGGAGCCCGATGTAGGGTCAAACGGGGTAACTTTGTGGCAATCCCGAAAAATGGACCATAACTTGAGTTATAGAAGTCCAATTTGGGTGATTTAAGAGCATGACCTCAAGTTCACAATTTCTGCTACAATTTCCAAGCGAGAACAGTCGAATTCCCTCTTTTTCTGGCGAAAATCAACCTGAAATACGGACATCCATCATAGGGTCAAGCAGAGCGCTATTCCCACATCCCCGAAATTTTGCCAAACAACCCCTTAGGGAAGAAACACGGCCAAACAGCCTCTTAGGGCATAAAACCGACCAAATAGCCCTTATAGTGGAAAATAAACGAAGTAGAAAGAATCCCTACTTCTTGAAGAGTAAAAGAGTGCAAAGTCAGTGGACACTGCTGAAACACAGAGCAACGATTCCTTGAACTCTCGCTTGAACCCTCGGGAAAATCCGTGTTTTTGGTACCCGCATTATGGCCCTCGTAAGTAGATGAACTTTTAAGTTCTTGGCACGGCAATTAGGCCAATAGAAATCGGAAGTAGTCGAAGAAGAATCTTAGAGTTATCTTTTTTTCTCTTTGCTCTCTCGTTTTTTTTCCTCCTAGTAAATCTAATTTTTACGCGAATCCCCCTTTTAACCCCTTTTGTCAATTTTAAATACTTTACCCATTTAGCACCACATTCCCCACAACTTATTTAGGTCTGTTTTTGCCGAAACAATTTATTTCGTCCCGGTTCAAGTTCAATTTATTTTAAATGAACTTTACTTAATTTATTTTCCACTTTTGAAATTTTTCTCAAAAATCCCATTTTTGGGGTCCACTGAGCACCCGACGCCCCGAAAATCATGAAAATTCGATCGTTTCATAATTTAACGAAATCCGTCTGGGTAACTAGATTTTGCAAGACGAATCCAACGGTGAGCTCTGTTTTGTCATATGAGATCTAAAAAAATTCCAAGTTTGTAACTTGTACTATTGTGACAATTTTTCATCTTACCATTTTTCAAAAAAATTCAAATTTACTCGGTTTGGACTGATGTATCATATGCTCTAAGAGTCACAAGGCGTACGAGTTAGGACCTAGGTGAGGGTCAGAGGGATGGCTATCAAGAATATCCTCAAGTACTTGAGAATCACTTAGGATGTATTCTTGATTAATGGAGATAGGGATCTTATAGTAAGATGCCAACAATTTATCTGATGGAGATGACTCCAAATCTTAATCAGGCTAAATGTTCACGTTGAATGGTGACTCAATCAGTTGGAAAAGTTCCAAGTAGGGAGATGGTATGGATTACGTAATTGAATTAGGGGAGTACATGTAGATTTGTAGATATAAGGCGGCTTAGGAAGCGGTTTGGACAAGTTAGTTTATTTATGAACTAGGAGTGGTCCCTTGCATTGTTGATCCGATACTATGGTATTAGGATAATAATGGAGCCATTTCAAAAGCACATGGAACCATGGTCTCATCAAAGGTCTAGACTGGTACTCACGATGATGCCATTTGATTTGAGAAATCTTTGGTGATCTTGATGTAAAGATAGAGGTATGCCCACTGGTCAAAATGTGTCTGATCTCTTGGCTAAGCTACTTCCCCAAAAGAAGTATAATTCTCAGATACTTGCCAAAGGTATAAGATACATAAGGCAATTGGCTTTAGCGCAAGTGGGAGTTTGTTAGAGAAGTGCTCTAAAGGCAATCTCCATTAGCACTTATTATATGTACTACATATTATTTAATATGAAAGGCTTCTTCATTAATTTGATACTCATACGTTGAATTGATATGATCTTTGTGAATTAATGAAGTCTATAATACATAACATAGCATGAAGAAATCATGATGAGATCATGATAAGATTCCTATCATATTAAATTATGTTAGTGTCTAAATTATCCTAGTCATAGGATCAAGCGGAGACTTAGACATTGTTGATTGAATAAGACTAGCACATGTCATACTCCTTGATTGGATCAGCGTAGATCTTATAAACTATGATCATGAGTTGATAAGAGTTGACATGTGGATACTTGCTAAGAGTAGCTAATTACATCTAAGACATGTCATGAGACAATCATATGGATCATCTATTTAAATGTAGATGATTGTCTCATCATAGCAATGGTGCAAGTATCCTTAGACTTGAGGTGCTCAAGGATATCTTGGATGTTGATTCTGTACTTTGACCTCAATCCATGTTGCCTCTTAGAGGTCACTCTTTGGATGATCGTCGAGTATAACTTGAGGTGTTCGAAGGTAATTGAGTAACCAATAAAGGATTCACCACTCCCAATAGAGGGAGAGTATACCTTTGGCCTCTTGTCAGAATCATTACTCGAAAATTTCTAGCCATAGTGGAAATTCCATGAAGAGTGTCTTCGAGTGCATAACTGATGAGTAATGAATTCGGTGACAAGAATATCACTTAGGCTAGATGTAGCATAACTTGATCCCAGTGGGAGCTACACATTGTCCATGCTCTAAACCGAGTGGCTTATAAATTGGTGAAATGATGAATTACATGGTATTTGTCTATGGAAGGGTATGCAGTCAGACCATTGACTCTCCGGTCAATTGGGGGTCATGATGTGTTGTTAGATGCTGCTCATGACTTGCTTGAATCGATGGATTTAATCAAGTGGCGACATAGCCGGAACCCAATGGGTCACACACTTAGAAGAGTGTGAGGCTGAAATGAAACGGATTTAGATGTGATCTAAATATGAAGGAGTTCATTCTCGAGAATGGAATATCATAGGATTAGTAGAATCTCGAGTTCGAAAGCCCTTACTAAGAGAGATAACAAGCTTGGGCTTGCTGCTGACACTAAGGCATTAGAGGAACATGCCATGGCACATATGGATGCGTGTAGTCTATCATCCCTTAGAGTGAGGGACATTTTAGACATTTCATAAGCTAGGGTTTTCCTATAAAAGCATCTTTATGGAAAACCTTAAGAACTAACACAAGACTAAGCCATTTTTCTCTCTTCTCTCATGAAGGTATTCAAGAGAGTTTGAGAGGAGTTTCTTCAAGAACTCCTCTTTGTGAGACTGGGTTTTGGCTCCCTCTTCTGATCGAGACTTAGCTAGCATCAGGACTTCTTTCAAAACCGTTTCCTTGGAGGTCGTCTGCTCCAATCTTCGTGTGGGTACCGTTAGAGGAGTACCTAGGACTTGATTCGCTTTGATCTTCGCTGCACAGGCCAATCATCGGTTTGAAATGGACCTGAGCGTAATCCAGCACCCTGCTCTTTAGTATAGAGCGGTTGATGCCCAAGGGGTCCTTAGGAGGGTTTTGTTGAGATTTTTTTTTTTGTTTTCCTCTGCTTTTAGCATGAGATGCCACCCTTAAAACCCTATAGACATCCCACGCATCCTTTAATGTGTATGATTGAGAGAAGAAAGGAATGAGAGATGGAGTGAGAGACCCCGTGAGTGCACGAAATAAACGTCATGACAAAATCCATTATTGAAATTCCAGATTTTATGATTTAACATTGTTGGTCGTGATAGTGGAGGGAGAGGAAGGATTTGGCCCATGTATGTATTTGTAGAGATCATAGCGATAAGGAGAGATGACTTGAAGTTTCCATGATAGATAATTGATAGAGTGAGTTTGACTATGTTGGTATTAATATTAACAGAACTTGTGGGCTAGAGTTTGAGATTATGACTTGTTCACTTTCGGCAACCATGGCTAGGGGGAGATAGATGTGGAGATAAAGAAAAGAAAAACTAGGATTTGATTTTTAGAACCTACTCTGATACCATGAAAACATAATAAGATGAAAAAAAATGGCTTGGAGTTCATTATGTAATGAAGGGTACATATATACAAGTACAAAAGCATCCTTGGATGCTATTGTAAAAGGAAATACAATTAGTAAATATACAAACTATGTATATACGATGAGAGAGAATCAAGCATTATTAAAATATATCCAAATCAATTAAGAAGGTTCATGGAGAAATTATTCTCTACCGTGGCTTTTATCATGAGAGAGGAAACAATCAGGAGATTGATGGAGAAAGTATCTCATGATAATGACTTTCATATATCATGCCCACACTCGAAGATGGAGCTGGGAGGAGAGCCCGTTCTTGTCATGGAGAAGTTGAAA
Organism: Tetrastigma voinierianum; assembly: GCA_016808115.1. NCBI lineage: Eukaryota > Viridiplantae > Streptophyta > Magnoliopsida > Vitales > Vitaceae > Tetrastigma > Tetrastigma voinierianum. Next base: position 103,760 of record JAEQBH010003418.1, read on the forward strand.
GCAAGCGTGAAGAAGCAATAATTGTATACTTTTACATCTCTTATATTTTGAATCTTATCTCAAAACCCTGATTATGAATTAAAGAAGGAAGAATGTCATTGAAAACAATGGTTTTTTCTTTTTGACAAAAATGGGTTATTTATTCATACCAAAAAAGAAAAAAAAAGAAATAAAAATAAGTAAATCCAATCCATTAAGCAAAAAAATAAACAAGTTTCGTAAATAAATATTCCAATTCTGAAAAAAAAAAAAGGATAATTATGTTTTATTACTCTTGCAAAGTGTTCTAAAGTTGTAACATGGTTTAGTAAGTTCTAAAGGAAGATCTAAAAGGATATTTTAACTCAAAAAATATGCATAAAATAAAATTTTAAATGAAGGCATTATAGATTCTAAAAATAAAATTTAATTGTAGGGATAATGATTTATTTTGCTTCTATCCCCCAAGTTTGAGTTATAAAGGTATTGTTAAAGTATAGATTCTAAAGAATAAAATTTAATTGTAGGGATAATGATTTATTTTACTTCTATCTCACATGTTTGAGTCCTAACCCTAAGACAATTATACATAAAATTATGAGGAAGATCTAAAATTATATTTTAACTAAAAAAGATGCAAAAAATAAATTTTGAAATAAAGGTATTGCCAGAGTATAGATTCTAAAAATAAAATTTAATTGTAGGGATAGTGATTCATTTTACTTCTATCTCATGTTTGAGTCATAACCACGTCTGAAGTATACATAAAATTACAGAATTGGATCTAAAATGATATTTTTAACTTTCGATGTAGAAAGAAAAAAATTATTTCCCCTTTTGTTTGGCAAGCATAGGGTGAAGAGAGGACATTGTTTTTACTATTTATGTTGTGAATGCGTTCACTTGATGATGAAAGAATTAGAGAAGAAAAAACGAGAATACCGCAGATTTTTACATTGTTCGGCGGTATGTTTACATCCACGAGCGATGGTTTGAACTTTCACTATGTTGAAATAAGGTTACATAGGAGGTATTTATAACCTTGGATAAGACAAAGTACAAAAATACCCTTATGCCCTTGAATACACAATTATTTGAGGTTTAGTCACAACACACAAATCATTCCCCTAACCTTCCATCTAAACAAAGCACCCGTGTTTCTTAAACCCCGCCACACGTACCTTGATAGGCTCGAAATGTGCTATATAAAATCGTGTAAGTGCGCATCGTATCAAGTAGTAAAGTGATGAGTGATGAGTATCGTTCCCACGAGGATTAGGCTACTAATTACCGAAATTATAATAGACCTAGCTTTATTTGGATTAACACAAAGGTGAAGTTGAAATGGAAAGCAAACTAAACTGAAAAAATCCTAAACTAAAGTCTCTAACATGCAAAAAGAAATGTCATTATAAGAAAGCCTAGAGCTTTGATTTCATCTAATAAATTCTATATGGTGAGGGTCAATTTGGTACCAAGATGCCGAGCCATATATTAATGGCGGCTTTAACAAGTACATGCTCTTCTTTCTCAATCATTAACAATCTACCCTTGGAAAGGTTCTAATGTATTTCTACCTCAAACCATCCTAACCAAGGATGCATTAAGCACGTGGAAACCCAATATGCCACATATTGCCTCACAAATAATATCTCTATTCTATGGTAAAACATGACATTCCATTCATGGTCTAAACTAATTATTGTTTCTCAACCTCAAATTAGGTCATAAATCATGTTAATGGTGATCAATCATCAAACAAGCATTAGGAATTGAATAGAACATTCAATATGTAAGAAAATTAAAACATCAAAATTACAAATCAAAAATAAATATCATAGTTCATTGTTTAGCTCATCAAAACCATAGAAAATAGGATTAGCTCATGAAAAGGGAAAATCTGACCATAAGAATGAGGAAAAAATAAATGAGAAGGAAATAAACTGATAGGCTTGATCTCCTCCTTAATCTTCCTCCTTTAATCAGAAACTGCTTCCCGTGAGAGTTATGCCTAGGTGTTTCCACCCCAGGGACTTCCCTGCAAAAGCCACAATCCCATTCCTTTTTATAATCCCGAGCAAAGAGGGCATGACAATGGGCTTCAGCAACTTTGGGCCCCAACATCCGTGCTATAGCATGAAAGCAAGTGGAAATCTGTACCCAACGTGGCAAAATGACAAGCTACTAGTCCTTTGTGAGCATATACACCTAGCGTGAAAAACCCATCTTATAGTGTGAAAACCCATCTTCTGACATGAAAAACCTACGCTACAGCATGAAAAACCCATGCTACAATGCAAAAAAAACCCACTTTACAACGTGAAAAACCCACGCTACAGTGTGAAAAAACCCATGCTACAATGTGAGTTTTTTCAAGCTGCAACGTGGGTTGCTCCTTGCAATTTCTCTTCACCTCCATTTGCATAACTTTCTCATCAGAACTCAGATTTACCTGAGCTTGGTCTCTATGAAAATATTAGAGAGTTTAGATTATGGATATGGCCAGAGAGAACACTTTTGAGTTGATGATAAAGACTAAATCCATAGTGTACCAACTGGTCAGCTTTTGAGCACTATTATCTTCTTCCTTCAACTTCTAAAAGTCATAACTTGATCATTTGAAGTCCAAGTTAAGTGAATAAGGCCTTTTCGGAAAGCTTGAGAAGTCTATTATCCATCCATATAAATATTGGAGCCATGGGAGGCCATTCTATAGCTGAAAAGATTGAAATACAGTAGCTTCTATTGAATATTGAATTTGTTGATTTTTGGACTTCTTTTCACCCATTTTCGATCAATGGTTGGCCTAATCACAAAATTTAGAAAAGTGAGCATTATGACACTTAGTTATCTCATAAAAATACTAAAAACTAAGCAAAACATGGGGTTAAATGAGTATTTAAGATACTCATGGCAACCAAACTTAAATCCTTACTTGTCCTCAAGTAAGGAGACACAAACACAACTAAATAAAATGACATAATGAGATGAATAAGGTGCTAACTAAAAATTCCAAATGACCTGATGAAAGAGTTCTATAATGTAGAAGTGACCAAGAATGGGGATCAAGCATTTTCTATCTTTAAAGGACAAGGCATAGAATAACATTGTAACACCCCAAAATATACCCTAGTCGTTTTCGACATGTTTAGGGTATTTTGTAAGTGTAATTTGAATGTTTCGTGAGTTAAATCACGAGAAACATGTAGGCTTGAAGACAGGAAAGTTACAAAACTTAAGGACACAGTTGTAATTTGTCCAAAGGGGCCAAAGAAGAAATAATAAGATTGTTATTGTAATTCCTAGAAGATTAGAGGCAAAATACAATAAAAGGGAAATTGAAAGCCAAATAGTCAAGAGTTTGAAAATTTAAGTTGCAAAAGTAAGCTTAACCGATAATGGGTTTTGGAGAACTGAACATGGCCTTAATAAATCCCTTGATTTAAAGACAAAATTGGTCTCATTTGAGAAGGAAGCAAACCGTGAAGAGAGGAAAAGAGAGAAAGAAAGAGAAGAGGAAGAGGAAGAAAGAGAGGAAGAAGGAGGAATCAAGCCAAGATATGGAACTATATGGTTTTGTATGGATTTCATTTTTTAGATATGTGTTTGTGGGTTGTGGGTTGTAGGAAACCTAACCCTAGAATGAATTTATGTATAGAAATCATCACAAATCCCTTTGTTTCTCTGAGGTTTGCTATGAGATGACCTAGAATTCCCATTACATGTGTTTTTGGGTTCTAAGGGTTATGTAAAGTATTGATATGATTGTTCTTGTTCTAGGCTTTGATAGGGATCCTAGATTTCTTGAAGTTGGGTTGAGTAAAACCCTAGACCTTGTATAAAGAGATGAATAGAAAGCATGTTTGAGTTCGATAGAGTGCATAAGATAAGTATTGGAAGATGAATTGAGTAAAAATAGGAACAAGATGACTTTGGAGTGGTCTTGAAGTGTAGATGAAGTATAGAGTTGAATTGGGTATCAAAATATGGAAAAAAGGAAAGCACATTACGGACATTTGGTCATGTGTACGTGCACCTTGAATGTGTACCGGTACGCGCCTGTTGATGTATACCGGTGCGCTGGGGTGTACCCGGTACCCACTGTGCAGCACAAAGTTTCGACCGGTTTCGTATTTTGGCCATAACTTGCTCATTTCTTATCTGGAGTTTGAGGTGATTCAATTGGCTACGTAAAATAGACTTCAAGAAAGAACCAAACTTAAAGAATAGGAATTGCCAAATTCTAACTCTAAGTGGCCTAAAAATTCACTCAAAGTGGGTAGTATGTGACCAAGTGCGGTTCGACTTTGAACATAGAATAGTCAGGGTTGTTTTCGGACGTAACTTGAAGTTCGATGCTCAATTAGGTGATTCTAGTTGGATAAGACACTTAGCACCTTATCTTTAAAAGAATACAATGACATAGAGTCAAACATGAAGTTAAGATCCGGAAAAATTAGTAATACGTGTTCTAGTGTAATCAGGGTAAGCCAGGCTAGTTTGGCATGAAATTGCATAACATTAGTTTGGATGATCCGATTGGATTGATTCCACTTCTAAGTAAAGTAGATTCATAGAGGAATAAGAATATATGAATGAGGTGTGATTCCACATACATGTCATTACTTCCGCAGAATATGAAGTGTCATATGTAATAGGCATGAAACAAGGAACATGTAGAAAATGTAAAGATGTGTTCATGAAACATGAACACATATGAAGTATAGATGAAGTATACTTCATATGTATAGAGTTGAAGTGTAGATGAAGTATACTTCATAAGTATACTTCATTTGGAGTGGTCTTGAAGTGTAGATGAAGTATAGAGTTGAATTGGGTATCAAAAATATGGAAAAAAGGGAGAAAATACACATTCTGGACATTTTCGAGTCATGTGTACCGGTACACCTTGAATGTGTACCGGTACACCCTTCAGAGCAATGTGTGCCGGTACACATTAGGGGTGTCTGGAGTACACCTGTACCTTTCCAGTTTCGACCCGAGTTTCGTATTTTGGCCGTAACTTGCTCGTTTCTTATCGGGTTGAGTGATTGAGTGGTTACGTAAAATAGACTTCAAGGAGAACCAAACTTAAGAATAGGCATCATAAATTCTGATCCTAAGTGGCCTAAAAAATTCCTCAAAGTGGGTAATGTGCAAACTAGAGAATTCTGGTTCCGGCTTTGAGCATGGGAAATAATCCAGGGTTGTTTCTCGGACGTAACTTGAGATTTTGGTCTCAGAGATTGGGTGATTCAGTTGGAATAAAACCCTTAGCATATATCTTTAAAGAATACAATGACCTAGAGTCAAACATGAAGTTAAGATCCGAAAAAATTAGTATCTGAAATTTGTTCTAGTGTAATCGGGTAAGCAGGCTAGTTTGGCATGAAATTGCCATACTTTAGTTTGGATGATCGATTGGATTGATTCCACTTCTAAGTAAAGTAGATTCATAGAGGAATAAGAATATATGAATGAGTGTGATTCCACATACATCATACTTCTAAGAATATGAAGTGCATATGTAATAGGCATGAAACAAAATATGAAAATGAAAAATGTAAAGATGTGTTCATGAAACATGAACACATATGAAGTATAGATGAAGTATACTTCATATGTATAGAGTTGAAGTGTAGATGAAGTATACTTATGAAGTATACTTCATAAGTATACTTCATTTAAGGTGATAAAATTGTAGATGAAGTATAGAGTTGAATTGGGTACCGAAAATATGGAAAAAGAGGAGGAAATACACATTGGACATTTTAGGTCATGTGTCTTAGGTACACCTTGAATGTGTACCGGTACACCCTTCTAGAACCCGATGTGTCTTAGGTACACATTAGGGGGTAATACCCGGTACACCGCAATTACCTTTCGGTTCGACCGATTTTCGTATTTTGGCCGTAACTTGCTTTCATTTCTTATCAGATTTGGTGATTCAAGTGATTCACGTAAATAGACTTCAAGAGAACCAAATAAGAATAGGCATCGCCAAATTCTGATCTAAGTGGCCTAAAAATTCACTCAAAGTGGGGCCATGTGCAAGCGAGTCACGGTTCGACTTTGAACCGTTAGTAGGGTTGTTTCTCGGACGTAACTTTAAGATTCGGTGCTCAGGAGTGGGTGATTCAGTTGGAATAGAACCCTTAGCACCTTATCTTTAAAAGAATACAATGACCTAGAGTCAAACATGAAGTTAAGATCACAGGAGAAAATTAGTAATACGAAGCTGTTCTAGTGTCAAGGTGGCTTAGGCTAGTTTGGCATGAAATTTACATAACTTTAGTTTGGATGATCAGATTGGATTGATTCCACTTCCTAAGTAAAGTATATTCATAGAGAGGAATAAGAATATATGAATGAGGGTGGCGGTCCACATACATCATACTTCACAAGAATATGAAGTGCCATATGTAATAGGCATGAAACAAGGAAAATGTAGAAAATGAAAAATGTAAAGATGTGTTCATGAAACATGAAAATGATTATGGAAAATGAAAATGAATTGAAACATGATTGTGAACATGAGAGGCAATATGTCATGAACACATAATGTAAGTTCAAGTGATATATGATTATTATCACATATAACCCAAATGATAACAAATGATAGGGTATCGTGAATGAGTATCACGTGAATGAATATATGCATAGTATATAAAAATGAATGCGTGAATGAGTATTTATGAATGAGTATACATGAATGAGTATACGTAGAATGAATATGTGAATGAGTATATGAAATGAGCATATGAATGAGTAATAATGAATAAGATATATGAATGAGCATATATATGAAATGTGTACGTGAATGAGTTTATGAAATAAATTACGTAGATTGAAATAATATCTTTGAAAGATAATACGAAAATGATTATGGAATTGAAATGTGATATTAAAACCGAATGAATATGAATGATGATAAAGGCGGGTTCATTCGCGGAATCCCGAGTCATAAATGTGAATTAATTGATATATCGAATGAACCACGGCCAGGATGCACGAAGCGGCATCGTCGAAGAACACCAAAAATTATCAATGTCGCTTGGCCGGGATGCACGATCGGCATCCGTCATGATGGCGTATGGCATTGAAGAAATGTCCCACTGCGGGATTCTGGCCCCGGATCGATCGTGATGGCGATATGACATTTTAATTGACACCGCGATGTCGGGGTGCATAAAGCGGCATCCAGGCATGATGGAAGTGAATAGGTGATACCACGTGTCGAGGTGCGCAGCGGCACTCGGCATGATGGGAGCGAATAAGTGATACCACGTGGGGGGGTGCACCAGGCATCCGTCATGATGGGGGCAATTATAATAAAGTAATACCACATGTCGAGATTTTGAAGCGACGCTCCGTCGCGATGGGAGGCGAGATTATAAAATGTGAGGCACATTCTGCAGAATGATAATAAGGGTGGGAATGTTCGCCCGGAATCCGTCATAAATGTAGATGAATAGTCAAAGTGGAAATGACCTAACATTGACGAATGTAAATGAGATTTTTATATATATGCTTAAATCTCATAAATTGAATTGTGAATTGAATTATTGTATTGAAAATGTATGTTGTGATATGATAAATGATATGTAAAATGAAAGCATGCGAAAATGAATTGCATGAGTATATGTTGATGTAAAGGCATTATTTAGTAAATGCATTTTGTTAATTATGGTATTATGGGAGCATACTAGTAAAAGTGTTCCAGCGTGAATAAAGTTTATAATGGAATAAGCGAACAAATGTTTTGAGAAGATAATTAGAAACGTTAGAGTAGAAGCCAGGGCTCCGGTCGGATCAGCCTTTCGAGATCAGTCGAGGATTCGGTCGCGACACTTTGAAAATGAAAATTTAATAAAACCAAACAAAATGTTTTGAGAAGATAATTGAATGTCGGAGTAAACCGGACTCAGGTCGGATCGCCTTTTCGGTCGGTAGGGATTCGGTCGCGACACTTTTGAAAATGAAATTTAATAAACCCAAACAAATGTTTTGAGAAGATAATTGAAAATGTCGAGATGTGGACTATTTGGATCCACCAATCCGGGTCGAGTCGAGGGTTCGGATCCATGACACTTTGAAAATAGAAAATTTAAATAAAGCGATGAATAAATGAATTCGCGTTGTCTCGGTGATTTGATCTTGTATGCATTTGATATGTTCCGATTTGTCATTGTATATGTATAAGTTGTCTTGATTATGATATGATATGTCGTACATGTAGAAGATATGAATTGAAAAAAATTGTAAAAGACATGACACATGGAGATAGTGATATGGAATCTGAAAAGGGTAAAATCTACATGTATAATATGAGATGAGTTAGAAGTCACATAAGAATAAACTAAGATTATATGCATAAGTAAAGTAAATGTAAAAATAATAGTGGCGGCGATTAGTGTTATTAGTCGTTCTTTATGCATATGTTCCCAGTAGGCGTAAACATACGGGTGTCCCAGGTGTAGATGCCCAAGAAGGAGATAAAGAGGGCCAAGGCATTCCACACCGGCGGTATGGGCCCGTCTCGGAGATAGGTGCTCTCCCGACCCAGCATTCCACGATCTCGATGTTTGTATTAGATATGTATATGTATGTATTTGTTTAATGCTTGGGACTTGTATATGTGTATAAATTTTAATGGATACCACTCGGTGGTAGTTCATTTGTAAATATAAATAGATTTTAGTTGTTACGAAAAATAAAATAAGGAGTCCCGATTATAGGTTTACTTTTTTTCCAGGCTTAGGTCAGGATATGTCGGGTGGGATACACGGGAATCGAGGGTGTGTGACATGGTAAAACATAGAAAACTACCCCCCAAAATCTCAATTACATTTCTAGGGAACTTAGTGAAGATTTTAATTGGCAAAGTCTCAGTATAGAACAAGGTTTCAACCCCCCAAACACAAACTCAATCCACTCTTTTGAAAGAAATTAACTAGAAAATGATAATAACACACTTTTTTATTCGAACCTGGCTTTAAAGTAGGAGCGATGGTAAGGAGTTCTAAGAAAGTGTCCGCATGGCGAAAGATCCATTGGTGACTCCCCGCCGGTTTGTTAAGGGCACCATGCATTAAATTCCCCTCGAGACTACCTCGAGCCTCAGCTAGAAGTAGAAGCACCTACTTGTGATTATGACCCGTCCCTCTATCTGCGTGTAGCTTGGAGCGTGAGTGATAACGCCTTCTTGCCGGTTGGCTCGAATAATTAGGCTTTGAAGGCCACTTTGGAGCTATGCTCGAGATTCCGATTAGATCCACCAGTATTTCAAACTTTTTCTTTCTTTTCTTTATTTTTCACTTTTTTTTTTCTTTTGTTGGGGCACATTGGAAATCTCCTTGGAAGGTACCTCATCATGAGATAGACCTCACTGGAATTGAGTGAAAGGGAGGCCGAAACCAATGTGTATACATGAGATCTAGCATGTGTGTGCATACAAGTTCCCATAAGAAATAGCTTCTTGAAGATAAAATTCAGCGGAACTAACCCACCCACTGACTAATCATGCACATTGTCTGTCAGAAAATGCCGAATATCCCCGAATGATGGTGTGGTATTGAAGTTCAAAATTTCATGTGTCTTCTAAAAAGTAGGCATGACACCCAATTCAAGTCAATTGAAACACAAAAACACATAAAAACTAAAGAAAAAAACACATGCAAGGACACACTAACACAAGCACACAAAAAGAAAGAAAAGCCTGGCAACAAGACTAAACAAACAAACTAAACTATACACAAACAAAATACAACTATAAGGCTCAAAGACACAAAGACTAAGCATGCACAAATCGAACCAAACCACAACTCATTTCCACCCCCAAACTAAAATGTTACATTGTTCTCAATGTAACAAAACATAAAAAAAATATAAGTGGAGAAGGACTCCTGATGATGATTAGAGATGATCATGACCATTGCTTGAGTGTTGCATGAGAGCCAAGGTTGCTCACAACTCTTCATTGGTTATCATACTCTTCAACCATGTACCCTCACAAAGGATACACTTGATGCATTAGCCTCTTCCTTGTGAGATAATCTTGGCCTTTGCACTAAAAACACCTGAAACATAAAAAAAAAAAAAAAAATCAAACTAAGAAAAGACTCGCTAAATTTGAACTAAGATAAACAAGAAAACAAAAAATAAGAAAATGAAGAACAAGAAAAGTACTCTTGGGTTGCCTCTAAACTGGATTACTTTTTTTTTTAGAGTCTAGCTTGACTCTGCAGACTCTGAGTGTGGTTGGTGATTCCCTTCTCCATCCGTTCCAAAGAACTGATAGTTGTACTTCAATAGCAATTTGGGCACATTGTCGTTCACGATCATATTTTTGAGATTTTCTTCTTTTTGTTTCACAATGGTAGCTTCCATTTCCTTATTCAATTGAAAGATGCAATCCTCCACCTTGGACATGGGAGTTACTTCGCGATTCAACTCTTCATGCATGTAGCCCCCATTGGAGCCATCTCAGGAATAGTCTATAGGAACTTCATCTTTGTGCGTGTCATAGGATTACGGAGAAGTTGTGCTCATAAATACAACTAAGGCTTTCAAATCTTGTGCATCATCATCTCCTCTTATGAGTTTCTCAAGTTCTTCATTGTTTCTTGAGGTGATATCCTCATTGTAGCTTGAATCTTCTTTCTTCTCTAATGCTTTCGGGAATGGATGGCAAGCTCTCATGTTGTCCTTCAAAGGAAATATTAGCCATGTTCTCTCCCTCATTCATGTGTTTGGCCACTAGTTCTTGTATACTCGGTCCCTTCTCATGTAGAGGTTGTTCTTTCCTGAGTCGAGTTGAGTATAAAGTGGCCTTTGGGTATCTCTTCTTTACCCGATCACTTGGAGTGGTATGGGCTGAATTTGAATATTAACACTTGTCTCTTCCTTAGGCATTTCAACCATAGTCTAAGCTAATCCGGCCATTGCGAAGGCTAATTCATCCACTCCATTTTTATCATTTGACTCCTCTTGTGGAGGTGTGTGCACCTCCTCCATGTATTGAGCTTCAGATTTTCTAAGTTCAGACATGATTGCCTCAAGGTTTGACATTCCTCTTGTGGAGGTTGACTCATCTAATTTTTAACAAGAAACCTAGGCAACCCAACTAGAGAATAGTCCATTTCAGCCATAGATATTTCATTTTTAGCTTTAGCCATAGCTAAATTCAACTTGAGCTCTTCTCCATTCAGCCATGGTTTCCTCTAGACTTGATTTGGCCATTTGAATTCGAGAATTTTCCATTTCAACCCTTGCTTTAGCCAATTCAGCCATCGTTTCTTCTAAGCTTGATCGTTGGACTTGTGGAGAATGGAAAGTATTATGGCTTTCTTCCGTAGAGATGCTTTCAGTGACGGTCCCATCAAAATTATGATTGTTCAGTATAGGGTACCTCCATGCAAACATGATCCATTCAGCCATGGTTTCTTCTAAAAGCAGTCTTTGGACTTGTGGAGAATGGAAAGTATTATGGCTTTCTTCTCGAGAGGTGCTCGAATTTGATGGTCCATCCCGAAATTATAATTGTTCTAGTGGAATTACCTCATGCGGAACATGATCCATAGACATATATAGGTTCCACACTTGACTCCTTGCCCTTTGATGTTGTACATTAGAGTTATTAATTCCATGAAAGGATCCATTGTGAGTTAAATCCTACAAAAAAAAAAAAACCAAAGTAAAATAGACAAAGAGAAAATGGATATGAACAAACTAAAATGAAACAAGAAAAACAAAATAAATATCCAAAGTAAAGAAAGACTACTTGGTATCAATATTAGTAAAAACACATAATTCCCTGGCAACGGCGCCAAAAACTTGATAGGCTTGAAATGTGCAATATAAAATGTGTATGCCTATATCTGCAAGTGCACGCATCGTATCAAGTAGTAAAGTGATGAGCGATGAGTATCGTTCCGTGGGGATTAAGCTAATTACAGAAATTAGAATAGTCTAGCTTTATTTGGATTAACCGCAAGGTGAGTTGAAATGGAAATGAGCCTAAACTAAAAAAATCTAAACTAAAAGAATCTACACAACATGCAAAAGAAATGTTATTATAAGAAAAGCCTAGAGCTTTGATTTCATCTATTAGAATTCTATGGTGAGATTCAATTTTGAACCAAGATGCTCAAACCATATATTAATGAGGTGGATTTCACCTAATCACATTATTCTTTCTCAATCGATAACGATCTACCCTTGGAAAAGGTTACAATGCATCGTACCTCGAACCATCCTAACGAGGATATTAAGCATTAGAAACTGATATGCCACATGTAACCAAAAATATCTCTGATACATGGTAGAGCGACATTTCATTCACGGTCCCAACTGGTATTGTTTCTCTGACCTCAGGTGGAGTGCGAAAATCATGTTAATGGTGATCGATCATCAATGACATTAGGAATTAAATAGAACATTCAATATATAAGAAAATCGAACATCAGATTCTGAATCAAGCTAAATATCATAGTTCATTGTTTAGACTACATCAATTACTAGAAAATGGGATTGGCTCGTGAAAGGGAAAATCTGACCATAAGAATAAGGGAAAACAAAAAGAAAAGAAGAAATAAACTTAATGGAAACCCAATCTCCTCCTCAATCTTCCTCCTTCTTCAATCCACCTTCTTCCCTAAAGAGAGCTATGCCTAGGGTGTTTCCATCCAAAGGGACTTCCTCTCTAAAGCATTAATCCCATTCCTTTTATAAGTCAAGCAATAAGAGGACGTGAAAATGGGCTTTAGCAACTTTGGGGGCCCCAACATAAACATTGTAGCGTGGTAAATCTGCGCTGCAGTGTGTCAAAATGACAAGTTATTGGTCCCTATGAGCATATTCATCGCTGTAGTGTGAAAAACCCACGCTACAGCGTGAAAAACTGATGAGTCTTCAACTCATCTATTTTAATCATTTTGGCTTGTTTTAGTATTTTGTTTGTTTTAATGCGAATTATGGAATATTTACAAGCTTTGTGTTGCAAGAGTTAATTCAAAAAGGAGAGATTTCGGCAAGAAAGAAGAGAAAACGTATTGCAACGGAGTCTTTGTCGCGACGAGTTCGATTATTAATCGACAAATGTCTATAATTTAGAGATGCGTGTCATAACCATATTTTTTCTATGTCATGACACAAGATCTAAAATTGGTAGATGAAGTTATGTCGCAGCAAAAGGCGACGTAGTCGTGATAGGAAATGGAAGAAGCCGGCTAAGACAAAAGATCGATTGGATGCGACATAAGGAAAAATCATAAGGTAGAATCTATGTCGCGGCCCAGTTCTGCTCTGTCCTGACAACGACTCTTGCGACGCATGGAGGGCTTCGTTGAGGCAGAAGAGAGCGAAAAAGTTGATCCACGATAAGAAAATTTATGTCGAAACAAGCGATGCTCACTTGTTGGCTAGCTGGAAATCGTAACAAAGGAACCCAACGTTGAAACATAATTCAAGCTGAAGAGATAAGTCTATGTCGTGACATGGATTTTAATGTCACAACACATAAATAAGCTGAACAGAGACAAACGAGGTTGCAACAGACTTTTATATGTCGTGACAAAGAATTCAACACAATGCGAGATTACAATCGCGACCTTAACAAACTAAGTCGCTGACGAATGAGTAAGGCTGAACACATAAAAGTCTTGTGTGACATGAAAACTAGGTCGAAGCCATCTGGGCCCGCAATTTTTAGGATTCACACATAGCCTCGATTTTGGGGCCCAAACTTTAGAGGCTCTATAAATAGAAAGCATTTGCGAGACGATGTAGTCGGTCGACATCGAGACGAGCCCAGTACGGGGAGTTGAGGACTCTTTGTATTATATTTTTTTCTTTTATTTTTCTTATTTTTCTTTTCTTCGTAGATTAGATTTAGCATAGGACTTCTTAATTTGTTTACTGGATCTGAAATAGTAAATTGTTTAGAAGTTTTGAAGTTAAATTTAAATCCTGAAATTCATTTATGATTACTATTTGAATTCAATGAACTCAATAAAAAAGCTAGAACTCATTTCTTTAGTTGATTGCAATTACAGTGGAATTTTCCTAATCAGTATTTCAGTGTATACTGTGATCCAGTTTTCGATAACACAACTTCTTCTGAGAAAGATCTGATGTTAGTTATGGTCTTTTAAACGCACGATGAAAATTTCACGAGATTTAGGGTTTTGAATATATTTGGATGTTGATGTTTGTGTTGAAATTAATTGTTCCCCACGATCTTAGTAGCTAATACCCATGAGAAAGGGTGGTAATAGAAGCTCACGAGTTTTCGAGGGAGGCCTCTAAAAGTGACACAGAGATGGAGATTCTTGAGAGCATAGATTAGTTACTTGGGGGCTTGCTAGACTAATATTAAAGAACTAATGAGCTCTGAAAGGTTACTTAGATAAATCCTCAATTTGCTTATGGTTTGAGAAGGGTTGAGTGATATATCAGTTAATCAATTATGAATCTCTCCTTGATACGGAAGACGATCTTGATCGTGTTGGCGAGATCTAATCGAGGAAAGGAAAGCTCTTTGTTTGATTTTAAGGATGAGACATAATTCATTTTCTTTAGAAATCTATGATTGCTTGTCAGCGGGGCGATAAATCTACTGATCATAAGAAATGGGTGCGTATTTGGAAGAAAATACCTAGATCTTATAGAGAAATTCTAATTACAGTAATTGATTAGAATCATGATTTAGAAATGAACATGAATCTACACTCGGTGAAAGTATGGTTAGGGAGGAATCAGAGCTATATTACCTTGCCTCTTGACAAATTCAGTTGACTCATGAAAATGAGGTGGAATTATAATGCGAGATTGATAATTTCACAGCAGTGAAATCCCAGTGTCTACTTTCATTAATAATCTGGTTCAGTCCAGTTTATATTTAGGATTTAAATTTTTTTCCCTTTATTTTAAATGTAGGATTCCAGTTATTAAAATTCTTATTTAGATTACTAAATTTCTCTAAACTGGACGTTCAAATAGTGTGGAACTTCAGTAGTTAGGGTAGTTGAAGTTTAAATTCTTTTTAATTTCTGTGGGAACGATATCCAGACTTATAGGTTCACTTTATTACTTGTACGACCTGTGCATATGCAGTTTTTAAGACCAAATTAAATCTTTAATTGAGTTTAGTGACAAAATTATTCTTCTTATGAGAATACAAGTTATATTTGGTTTTAACAAGTTTTTGACACGGATTGGGATTTTAGTCGATTTAGTTTATAAATCATTTGGTAGTAGTGCCATAAATTTGTATATATATCAGTAGGGTCTAATCGAGTTTTTGGGCGCCATTCTGAAGTTAATTTATAGTCTTCTAGTAATGGTTTCATAAATTTGGATATACCTGACTTATGGTCTTAACATGTTTTTGGCATCGTTGTCGGGGATCGAATGAATTTAAAAATCAATATTCTGACAAAAGAGAAATGCTAATTTGGACATTTTTCTTTGTTTTACAAAAATTTCAGAAAATCAACAAAAACAGTTTTAACAGCAGTGGCTGAATAAGCTACTGATCTTTTTGGAAGCTTAATAGATATGTAATTTTTGTAACCATTGACTCTATGTGATCTCAGTGTGTTTCCATTTTCAGGAAGGTATTAAATGCACAAAAAATCAGAAGCAGAATTGCTACCTTTAGATCTGATTGAAAGAACCTTGAAATATACGAGAAAAACTACCAGTGCTGAAGGAGATAGAAGTATGGTAATTAAATAGAAGATTGCGAGACTATTCCGGAAGAAGAAGCGGAGAGACCACGAGGGCTGACACTGATGGAGGAATTTTAGGCCCGTCATCCAGAAAATGCTCTGTGTGATGACCCACATTAGGCTGAGCAATTTTGAAATTTGAAGTCGGCAGTTCTGATGGTTCGAAGCTGACACCGGGTTCACTAGCCACCCTTCGAAGATCGAATGAGCACTGGGGAGATTTATGACGATGGAAAACATATGAGCGGATGAGTAAGACGAAGTGATCAGCTCAACTCTTCCCATTTTCATTGAGAGACGTGGCAGCCACATGGTTTGACTCACTGCCAGTGGGATCAGTGAATACTTGGGAAGAACTGGTGGAGGCATTCATGAGCAGATTTTTCCCTCCAGCTCTCACTGTTGAGAGAAGAGGAGAAATCATTATGTTGACGAGGGGAGGGATGAGAGTCTACAGCGTGGGAGAGGTTGAGATTGTTGAAGGGTGCCCAATGCAAGGAATAGATCGACCACTCAAATGGTATTTTCGACAATACCGTGAGTGTACCTCAGGGTATAGTGACACATCTTGCTATGGGTTTAAAGAAGAAGTCGTAGGAAGGCGAGGTAAGTTGTGAAGACCTTGCCAAATGCAGCTCCTGAGCTATCCCGAATCTTCAAGGAGGAGCAACATAATGAGGAAATGGTCGATTGGATTAGATAGAACTCTGACCATAGAAGCCCGAGCTTGATGCGAGTTATGAGCAATTTTGAGTAGCAATGAGAGGAGGATGCACCTTTGCACGTGAAGTTGGAGTAATTGAGATAAGGAAGGAGAAATAATGTGAGGGGTATGAGGAAGAAGAGCCCGCCGGGTTGAGGCATAGTACCTAGGCGAAACAAGAGTATACTTTGTGACTGACACACTTGACACACTCTGAGTTCGGCCTTAGAAA
The DNA here is from genome assembly GCA_016808115.1 of Tetrastigma voinierianum. NCBI lineage: Eukaryota > Viridiplantae > Streptophyta > Magnoliopsida > Vitales > Vitaceae > Tetrastigma > Tetrastigma voinierianum. The sequence continues at coordinate 120,405 of JAEQBH010003418.1, forward strand.
CCGCGAAGCTTTTCATGGTGGAAAAGCCTGACGAGGAGCGAATATGAACATAGCCACCATCGGGGCTTATCTCGGCTAGGTTTGGCGGCCCGATAGAGAGACGGACGGACTTTCGGGGTCGAAAAGGACTCCATCAACTGATCGGATCTTAATTTCATGTCAAATGTAAGGATTTTGAATGCATGAAAAAATTTTCTAACCTTGAAAATTTCGAAGCAAACCACAATGATATTTTAAGCCCGAACACCAATCTTCTTTGAAGAATCTGGGAGATGCGGATTAGGCGGCTTTTGCTCGACTATGCGAAAGAGCCCTAGGTTCATTTCAAGTTACCCCGAAGAATCAGTGTATCGGTGGTGGAGTGGGTTAGATGAAAAGAGTAGAAATGAACAATGCTGAGGAAAAGAAACAAGTTGAGATTGGAGAAGAACATGAAGCGAAACGGTTCGGAAGCTATAGAAAGGGAGAAGTCAACGAGCGCATCCCGAGCAACGAGGAAAGAAGGAAGGAGTGAAAGCTTATAATCCTCTAGTTTCATTCCCTGAAAGTACCCGGAAAATGGCCCAGAGGAGCGGATTCTACAAATTCCTAAACATGTTTAAGATGATAGAATCGACATTCCCTTCTCAAAGGCATCGAAACTTCCAAATGCCTCATTATGCAAAATTCATGAAAGATGCATTGAAGCAAGAAAGTTTACTAAGGAAGGGATAATGAGCCTAAATGCAACCTAAAGTGCAATAATTCAAAAATCCATACCAGAAAAAAGCAGGATCCAGGCAGCTTTACTATACCTTGCATGATTGGAAATGCTGACATGGGAAAAGCACTGTGTGATTCTGGAGCCAACATCAACTTGATGCCCTTGTCTGTTTCTAAAAGACTAAGTTTGGGGGAGCTTACTCCCACAACTATGACCTTGCAGAATGTGAGATGGGACGTGGCTACGTCGAGGTATCTGCAAAGATATGCGTCCAGGGTGGGAAAATTTGTCTTTCGATGGACTTAAATGATCATAAATATAGAGGAAGACAAAGCAAGTCCTTTGTTGTTAAGAAGACCCTTCTTAGAAGCAACGATGATTGATGTGAAAAATGAGAGGCCCGACTCTCGGGGTTGGAGATGAAGCAATGGAACAATCTCGATGACCATCTGAAATAAGCTAGAATTGAGTCTTGTTGTGAATTTGTAGAAACAAAAATTCTTGTCAGTTTTGAATTGACCACTGATTGTAATTTTCAGAATTCAATGAATGAGAATGAGATAAATTTCCAGTATCTTGAGCATCTTGAAGTTGAATTTCTGAACTCCAATTTCAAATGAAGATTCGAGTATTGATATTAGAGAACGGTACGAGAAAAGATCTAGTAGTTATGAAGATAAAGTAGCTAAAGAAAACAAAAGTTCAGAAGGTTTAATACTAAAGGAATTACTTGAACATTTAAAATATGCCTTTTTACAACCAGAAAAGGGAAAGCCAGTTATCATTTCAACTGGATTAACTAAGTGAAGAAAATAGCTATGAAGACTCTCTAAAAAATATAAGAGCCCAAATAGCAATTACATAGAAGATTTGAAAGGAATCAGTCCTTCAGTCTATATGCACAAGATCTTGTTGGAGGAGAATGCTAGAACTTCTATAAAGCATCAGAGAAGGTTGAATCCAGTAATGAAAGAAGTAGTCATAAAATAGAAGTCTTGAAGTAATTTGCAAATCTTAGGGCTTCATATATGCAATTTCGAGACGATCCTTGGGTGAGGTGATACATGGTTCCAAAGAGGGGATTCACTGTGATCAGAAATGAGAATAATGAATTGATTCCTACAAGAACTTGTAACATGATGGAGAGTGTGTATAGACTACGAGCTAATACTTCGCTACGAAGGACCATTATCCTCTACGCTTTCATTGACGAATGTTTGATGAGTTAGCGAGAGCACTCCCATTACTATTTTCTTGATGGATATTCTAGTTATAACTAGATTGTAATAGCCCTAGAGGATTAGAAGAAATCAACATTTACATGTCCTTATGGCACCTTTGCCTTTAGAAGGATGCCATTTAGATTATGTCTCACGCCTACTTTTCGAATTAGATGTCTATATTTTCTGATTTGGTGGAAGAGGTTCTAGAAACTTTTATGGATGATTTCTCAGTATATGGATCTAGTTTTGAAGATTGTTTGAAAAACTTAGAAACAGTACTTCAGAGTGCCAAGACAAGAATCTAGCTTTAAATTGGGAAAAATGTCATTTCATAGTAAGCTGAAAGGCATTGTCTGGGAGTCTGAATTTACCAGTGTTGGATTGGAAGTAGATGATTCGTTTAGGCAGTAGGTGAATCAACAAAAATTTTTAACCTAGGATTCCTACTACTGACGTGGCAAAGCTATTGCAGTATAGTGGCTCTAAGGTCGAACACAGGGATGGGTTTTCTTCGTGAGAGGAGAGTTACAATGCATTGAAAATGGTGTCTTCTCGTTGGATTTATAGGGTTTGTGGGAAACAGTGTGTGTGAATGGTTGAAGAATGAAATAACTGATGTAAAAAGTTAAGAGGGAACTCCTTGAAGTCTCGAGCCACTGGGCTTGGGGTTCTAGGTTAACCAACATGTACTCGGGTCTTTATCCTCGCGTTGGGGAGCATAACATATAGTCATTTCCCGAATCGGATCTTCATTTAGCTTTAAAAGCTAAACCCTAAGAGTTTTCCTTTTGAAAGATGGCATTTGATTAGGCATAAATGTCCCTGTGGTGAAAACACATCTCAAAAAACCTACCTCTGATAGCTAATAGGAGGCAATGCTTGGGCATCGGTGGATCTGATGAAAATCACGCGAACCCCGAAAAAAGCTTGCGAATACACATTAGGGAGAGCATGTCTCAAAGAGATTTTTAGCTTTGGGTGAGGAGGCGGGAACACAAACTACCCTTAAATGCATACATAGAGCATGAGAACATGCGGAGTAAGCCCAATCAACACCCGGTGGCCTTCCTTTAAGGATCGGGAGGGGTTTAGTAGAAGACATCCATAGTTTCAAATAAGTAGGGTGTTTGGCTACGAAAGTACGAAAGTGAAGGGAAGAAGAAAATCACCCATTAGCAAGGAGAGGAAGCTTCGTGCTCAATTTCCTTGATTGATTGATGGAGTGACAAAAAGTTGATTTGATTACAAGCATGGGTGACATATAGGTGCTCGGTATAAGGAAATTAAAAGTGTGTTAAAGAACCAAAATTACATGAGGGTAAACTTGTATAAAACCACCAAAAAGTGGGTCAAAAAACAGTCAACAGGCACATGTGAGCAATGTTCGCAGGTTGCGAAAATTGGCAACCTGCGAAATTTCGCAAGTTGCGAAATTTCACAACCTACAAAATTTGCAAGTTGCAAACTTTGCAACCAAAATTTCTACAAGCTCCTTTCTCTTCCAGTGTTTTTGCTCCAAAATTCCCTCTGATTTGATCATGCGTCTTGGGTCGCTCGGGCTCATCATGTTTGAATCGAACTAAGGAAATATGAGGATTTGGCCTGTAAAAACTACAAAAATAGCCTACAATGTGATTAGTAATAAAGTCGGGACTTTAATGTATCAATTGAGTTATTGAAGTTGAATTAGTACCTGAAAAAAGTGCATAAAACCTGCTTTATGTGAGGTTCGAAATTGCACTATTTAGTGCTAATCCTCCCAACCAGAGACATTGCTGGTCATGTGATGATAAAAGGAAGATCATGCGAGATATGTTTTGCAAAAATGGGTATGCATTTCAAAAAGTATGTGCAGGTAATGCACACAACCTTGATATGACAGTGGGACTCTTGTATAAAGACCCGACTTGGGAGAGCAAATGCCGTATAGGAACAAGTTTTAGGCGACATTTATTCCAAGGAAATCGGCCTGAATTTCCACCAAAATCTAAGTGTTTTTAGGTGATCAGTTTTTAGGAATCCAAAAGCTTGAGAGACCAATCCTTCCTATTTGAGTTCACCACTTTCATCAATATAGTCTTGATTTCCCTGTTGGCTAGCTCGCAGCCTTGATGCGAGGATGATGAGGGTGTGCTTTGTGTGACACCATACTTGGATAGGAAGATTCTCAAGGTTTGTTGCATAAATGTGAACCTCCGTCAACGCGGTGTAAACTGGGAACTCGAATCTGGAGAAAAATGTTCTCCCTTCGAGAACTTAATCACGATTAACGTGGTGTACGCTCTGCAGCCTTCCACCCACTTTGACACATAATTAGGCTCCCACGAGTGTAAGTATGCAGAAGGAAGTGGGAAATGGTCCTATGAAGTTGATGCCCCCAAGCGTCGAATAACTTCGATAACTAGAATAGGATTCGATTGGCATCATATGGCAATGAGAGATTTTCTGACCCAGCTGGCATTTGTCGCATTGTTTGCGTATGGCATAAGGCATCCTTAAACAAAGATGGCGATAGAAGCCTGCTGCGGCACCTTCATTCTTAGTTTTGCGGGAAACAAAATGACCTCCACAGAACTTTGTCATGGAAATGGGTGAGTATCCACTAGTTGTTCTCCTTAGACCTGTACCTTCGATTATCACGATCGGCCATGATATTTGAGCAAATAGGGTTCCTCGGTAAGTGGATTTTGCATGGAAAAACTTCTTGTCACAGTAACTCCATTATGTTGGCAACTCCACATTTACTAAAATGTTGACGTGTGGGCAAACCAAGGAGAATTGTCCCGCGGCGGTAAAGACTCCTCAGGGAGTGCGTCAAGATTGGGGGTTATGGGTGTTGTGTCTTTATGGTTAGTCATGAGAGGTGATCAACCATGACATTTTCTACCCTTTTTATCCGAATTTGCGGGTTGAATTCTGTAGTAAGAGGACCCACGATAAGCCTAGCCTTGGCATTTTGCTTAGTGAGTAGATATTTAATTTGAATGGTGCGTGAAGATAATTATTTTCCCTTTAACAAATAAGCACGTAACTTGTCGGGGCATAAAGCTAATTCTTTCTCTATGGTAGTGTAATTCCTGCAGGCTTCATTCGGTGTTTTGCTAGCATAGTAAACCCACATCACAGTTTCATACGCCACTTTGTCGGGGCGCTCAAACCAGCGAGGTCACTTGCATAGCACATAACCTTGAAAGGCAACTGCCATTTAGGGGCTCTCACTATTGGTGCAGTGATTAAATAAGCCTTGAGTTCTTCAAACCTTTGTTGACATTCTGAATCCCATTCAAACATAGCATCTTTTTCAAGAAGCTTATAAAGTAGCTTGGCAATTTTTGAGAAGTCGATTATGAACCTCACGTGTAGAAACACAGCATGCCCCAAAATTGCCTCCACAGTCTCTTTGACGTGGGTGGAGCGGGTTTGGAAATCAATTCAACTTTTGCTTTATCAACTTCAATCCTTTCTGCGAAATGATATGCCCACGTGCAATGCCTTGGTACGACCGTAAAATGGCATTTCTCCCGATTGACACTAGGTTTTCTCTATGCACGTGCGGGATGGTTTTCTAGGTTGACTAGGCGGTCCTGAAAATTCTCTCCATAGGCTGGCAATATCGTCCATGTAAACCTCCATAATGCGTTCTACTAAATGTTGAAAATGCGAGCATACATCAGGTCAAAATGTAGGCGGGGGCATTACAAACGCCAAAGAGCGTCCTCCTGTATGCATCGTGCGGAAATGGGCCAGGTGAAAATTATGCACTGCGATCCTGCAATGATCTCGATTTGGAAATATCTGAATAACCATAAAAACAATAGAAGGGTAGCGAAATCCTCTCAAGCGATTGATCCGTGAATGGAAGGAAAGATGATCTTTCCATGTTACCTCGTTGTCTGCGATGGTAATGCATACCCTGCCATGGTAAGGCGAGTGGGTATCTCCTCTCCTTTTTCATTATGCACTGTGGTTATCCCTGATTTCTTAGGTCTTACACAGGTTGGACTCACCGAGTCTTCATACGATATAAGGTATATGATGCCGGCTTAGGCAGACTTCTTCTCTAACCATACTTACATATGTGGGTTCGGCTTCTTTGTGGTTTCTTCAGCGACTTTGCCTCCTCCTCTAAGTAGATGTGGTGGAGTGCATTTCTTTGGGCCTAATGCCCTTCAAATCGGAAATTCTCCACCCAAGGGCTTTCTTTTTCTGTTTGAGGACTTGCAGCAAGCTACCCTCCTGTGCAGTGCTGAGCAAGGATGAAATGACCACTAGACATTGTTCATGGTCTTCCAAGTAAGCATACTTCAGTTCCACAAGCAAAGGCTTGAGATCTGATACTGCAGGGCTCATTGATTTCCTCTCCAGATCCTGATGGCAAGAATTTCATTTCTTCTTCTCGATATCCTTTATGCGGATTTCGTATCGACTTCCTCCTCTCCTCTTACGCACACTTTCGGTCGACTCTTCATTTAGTATATCGGCGGATCCTGGCGTGGAAACTGTTCGCCAGGGTTAATTATCGATGATGCATGCTTCTTACGGGAGATCTTTTCGGTTGCATGTGCTTTTTATAGGTGGAAGATGTTGAGCTCTAAAGTCATGTTTCAGAAGGTGAGTTGCATGAAACCATTCCTGCGATTGATAATTGCATTGGAGGTGGCAGAGAATGGTCTTCCCGAAGATGATGGAGTGCATGGTGGCCTAGCTGCCGCCAGTTACGTGCCGAGAGTACAACAAAATCCTCTCTTTGGATGGTAAAATTGTCCACTTGAATCAGGACATCCTCAGCCTGTCCCCTTTGGTATTTTGATCGACTATTAGCGAGAGAAAGTGTGATGGAGTGGGCTTTATCTTTGACTGTTTGCTGTACATCGAATAGGAGGAGATTCACACTGCTCCCGAATCTAGCAGTGCTTCTCTATCTGAAGTGCCCCCTATGTGACTAAGATGGTCGGACTGACCTAGATCTTTATATTTCACTGGAGTCTTGCATTGGATAATGCAACTGACTTGTTCAGTTAGGAAGGCTTTCTTGTCGATGCTTTCGACCTTTTGAGCGTGCACAAATCCTTTTAAATTTTGCATAAGTAGGACTTGCTTAATCATGTCAAGCGAGGGAATGTTGACGCTTTACTTGCCTGGCTTACTTCTAAAATTTCCAGCCTGATTAATGGCACTTCTTTTTAGTTTTTAATATTGAGAAAGGTGGGGATGGCTTATTTTCCTCATGATGCAGCAGTCACCACCTCCTGCGGTTCGTGTCAATGCTTCTGATACAGTGCATTGCGCTGGTGATGGCTTGTATGCTCTTTGCCACTCCTGATGTGATGATTGCCTTGACCTCATTCGATTTGGGTTAAGTCCTTTGGAGGAGCTCTCTTCATGTAATCCGCAGGGGTTTGGTTGTTTTTGAGAGAAATTTTCCTTTTTCTTGCGTTTGTTCTTTGGCTAGTCAATACGGAGATTGAGTGCTGCGGTCGTCTAATATTTTGTTGAAAGTGCCTTCCAGTGTTTCGATTTTTTGTGTGGTCTGAGCATTCACTGTCTTCTATTCTTCAACGAAGTGACCCACTACCTTGCTTAAATTCACAATGGCTTGCTCTACAGGTGACGAGGGTGGGGTTTGTTGCTGCTGTGAACCTGTGGGGGTATAAGCTGGGGGTTTTGGCTTCCATGATAAATTAGGATGGTTCCTCCAATTTGGATTGTAGGTATTCCCATATGGAGCACTTATTGGGTGCCTACTTTGATCCACTATGTTTGCTTGCTCTTGCATCAAATCTCTAATTGAGAGACCGGTGGACATTGATCTCCTTGATGTTGGTGGATTAGCGATTAAAATAGGATTGGAGAGAATGCAGATGGTTCGGGTTCTGCACATTAGCCGTCTTCGATTTAAGTATTCTAGCTCTTGATCTTGAGTCAAAGAAGATAGCTTGGCTTTCATTTCCATTTCCTCTGATAGTGAAAAAATGCCTCCCCTTGGGTTTACTGTTAGTTTCATTCTCTCTACCTCCCTTGGGTTCGGTTCATCCCATCCCCTGGAGGTTTCAACCACGTAGTTCAAAAAGTCGTGGCCGTCGAGTTTTTGCTAAGGAAGTCCCCTCATGCACATAGTCTCCGAGAAGTTGTTTCATGGAGGGGACATTCCATCGTAGAAATGGTTCACTAACATCCATGTATCAAAGCACGTGGTGAGGCATGCAACGATGGTTTCAAGATACCTTTCCTAGCAACGATAGAATCTTTCACTATCATGGTGCAAGGTGTAGATCTTCTCTTCGATTGTTGATCTTGTGAGCCTTCAAAGAATTTTTCAAAAAATTCTACTGCGGCTCATTGATTCTTGATGGTCCTTGGCGCTTAGTGAATTAAGCCAATTTTGTCTTATCTTTGAGGGTCAGGAAGGCTTTCAACTTGAGCAAGTCCATATCAAATGCACCCTCCTTGAAAGTAGTGCAAACCTCCTCGAAATCCCGAATATGTGTGTATGGATTTTCGTTTTCCATACCATGAAAGGTCGGAGCGAGGGGGAGGCGCGAGTAAGGTCTCTTGCCACATCACTACGGGGTATAATGCATGGTGCACTCACCCTTGGTGGGTGTATGTGATCCTCATCGTCTGTAGGCATTGAGTTCTCGATGGAACCCCTGATAGCTCTGTTGTCAGCCCGGGTGGGGTCTCCGTCTAATTGGTGTGCGAATTGCTTCATAGCCACAGTTCAATTTAGAGCACCCTAGCGCTCGATCTTGCTGCGATATTTCTGTCCTTTATAGGCGCTATGAACAACGATGAATACACATTTTGAGTAATAATTATAAGTAGGAATTTGCTTACGCATCTAAATCACTTTGAGATTCTACTATGATTGGCATAAGGATAGGTACTTTTAATATCTTATGTTTTAGGCGTCCCAGGAGTCTTTTCGGGTCTAAACGTGGGAGTGTCTGAGGATGTATGTCAGGGAAGCCCAGTATGAAGCATTAAGGATACGAGGCGAGACAATTGATGAAGTCTCGGGAACTCAGGCAATACAAAGGAAAGCACCGAGAGGACCCGAGTGTGGGTACATCATTCATGTGCCGTGCAAACTTGCATAAAAAGTGGCGGTGGGCATTGTCTGGAAGTCCTGACCAGCGATGTCTTAGTCTGACTTGCGTAAAAATTGGCCCAGTGGCGAAATTGTACCCGGTATCACTAATGTGTACCGGTACAAGCGCATGGGAGTGCGAGATTGGGCGGAAATTCGTCGATCTGCGAGAAGCCTCACGTCGATGAACCAAAATGGGAAAATCACATTGGAGGGGGTATAAAAGCAAAGAGGACACAAGTAATAGGCGGGTTTTTGACTTAGGGTTTAGGTTTGAAGGGAAGGTTTCTCCATTTTTGAGTTGGAACTTGTAGATCAGTTTAAGATTTCTTTTCTATTAGAAGTTTTTTAGATTGACGTTTGTAATCTTTCGCGAGAAATACTTATCTTGCTTTAAATCCTAATATCTCTTATTCATCCTTCTCGGTTTACAAGTGGTCGATTTCCAAAGGTCTTGTTTTTATGATTGTCGCTCTTTAATTATAATTGTTCTTATAAGTTTTATGGAGTTCTTAAACCCTTACTATTTGGGAATCACGGAAACTCTACAATTTAGAGTATAGTCCCTCAATTCCTCTTTTGATCTTGATGGTTATTGTAATATTAATCACTTGTGCAGAAAAGTTGTAAATCCTTAGTTGGGCATATTCTTGACAACGTGTTAATGAGATATCCTCGGTACACGTTGTGCTTGATCATGAATGCAAGCTAAGGGTTCGTATTAATTGAGAACAAGTGTTTAGTATTACTCGATCATCTTTATTTTCCAAAGAGCATTTAAAGATAAATCCTCCATCAAAGACAGTTTATCAATGGTTCCTAGATGAGTTTATAAAATAAGAGGTGGGACTTACATGATCGAGTGAGTGGAACCTAAAATCCATGTTGTCTTTCTATTTTAAAACATTCAAACCAATCAACCATTAGATCTTTGACATAACCTTATAATTCTCTTTAAATCATACCCTTATTGGAGAATAGCTCCCTCTTGGTCGATAAATTAGACCACTCTCACATTGGAGATGACTTGTGGATTCACGATTATTACAATGCTAGACAAATTTGTAATTCCTACGCTTGGGAATAGAATTCGACAGGAATAAGGACGAAGCATTTTGGGCGCGTTCATAGGGGTGCGACTAATCAAGTTGATCTGAAGAGAGCTAGAGGTAATTTGCAATTGCATTGCAAATCCGGTACGTTCTCCACTTTTCTTTTTATTTTGTTTTAAGTGAAAAATCTCAGTGGGTGTTTCTTAGACGAAGTAAGCGTAGTGCATGTCGGTTTGGGCTGCTGCTTGAGCAACAGGCTAGTAAGAATAGTGCCTCTAGAGCTACGGAAGGATCGTAATAAGCGAGTTTTCCGGATAACATTTTACCTCGAATGGATCATCTGGGAATCGACATGTATTTAATGAAAATACTTTCAGAAAGTTCCTGTTAGCCGAGGACTCGATGAACCTCCACGACATGGAGTAGAAGCTACACTCCCGATGCTTATGGAGTAGTAGGAGGGGAATGTTAACTTCAGCAAAATCAATATAGAGGTCTCACTTGCTCCTTTACCTAATGTGGAAAGAACCCTTCGAGAAATCCTACAACCTCGAAAATTCCTGACCAATTCTTGCATTCGTCTTCCTGAAGAGGCCACTCAATTTCTAATGAAGTCAAAAATGATCCGTCTCTTACCTGTATATCAAGGGTTCGAATCTGAGAACCCTTATTCATTCATGAGAGATTTTGAAGATGTTTGCAGTGCATTTCTTTCTACTGGCTCACCCCTCCACATAATCTGTCTAGTTTTATTTCCTTTTGCTTTAAAGGAGAAGGCTAAAATTTGGTTTCATTCCTTAGCACCTAATTCAATCTTTACATGGGAAAATATGCGAAATGAGTTCCTCAACAAATTTTTCCCACCTGCACGTACTAATGCTCTCATGCGACGATTCGGAACTTTTACGAAAAGCACAGTGAGAGCAGTTCTTAACGGTATGGGAAAGATATAAGGATCTCCTCCGTGCTATCCCTCACCATGGATTGGATGTAGAGACGAATATGTGCATACTTTCATCAAGGATTATCCTTTGAATAATAAGCGAGTACATCTAGATGATATTAATGCGATGAATTACATGAAAGAGTGCTGGGAAGCAATCAGCTCTTTGACACTATAGCAAAGAATGCTCGAACTTGGAGACTAACACATCCATAGACAACGCTAAAGTGCATAGCACATCGTGAGGGCGAATCCATCACTTAAGAGAAAAGCCGTGAGTTGCAAGCAAAATTGCTAATTTAACAAGGAAGCTGGAGGCCGTAGAGATGAAAAAGGTGCATGGGGTAACTAGCGTATTGCCTCAGGCCCCTCGGCACCCACTTGGACCCAGAGTGGAGGAGCCATACATTATATCTACGATGATCCTCGCACTCAACCATCAAGTGCCCCGAGCCTTCCCAGTAAAGGCGCGATTCGAATAGACGAGCCCAGTGCCACTTAGTACGAAGGGAAACCTTTAAACTCTCCGTATTCTGAAACATATAATCCACAGGATGGGGTAAGCACCCCGATTTTAGTTGGAGGAATGAAGGAGGGCCCAGTAACTTGAGCAACCACGGTCCTCATTACGAAACCATGGCTACAAATCCCATTCACCATTTTCATAATCAAGGCCGTGAGTTCCTGTGAACCCCAATCAAGGTTTCCGATACATCGAGTCAAGGGACTCATCACCCAGACCATATCAACCCCACGCATAAAAGTGGAGGATATAGTTACCGCAGTTTGTACAAACCCGGCAATCCACAAACCACGAAATTCGAGCGCTCACGAATGATGTGAGATCCCAGGATAACCAAGTTAACCTCATGCAACAGGTAACCTTGACGAGAAAAGGGAAACTCCCATCTC